>JADRCH010000005.1:33670962-33694999 GCA_019843965.1 Rhynchomys soricoides | reverse complement strand
TAAGGTTCATATGCTCAAGTACTTGGTCACCAGTTTGTGAATGATTAGGACGTATGGACTTGCTGAAGGAAGTGTCACACTGGTGGCAGGCATCTTTTCTTTCCTTTTTCTTTCTTTCTCTCTCTCTCTCTCTCTCTCTCTCTCTCTTTCTTTCTTTTTTTTCTTGGCGCCTTTTTTAAAATTCACTTTACATCCCAATTGATGGTGATGGTAGGCTTCTTGTTTCAAATTTGATTCTCAGTGTGCTCCTTGCCTTCTCTTTGCAGTTTGAGATGTGACCTCTGTTTGTTCCTAGCCAGATTCCTAATCTCTTCCTTCCTGGATTCTAACCCTCTGGAACCATAAGTGCAATTAAACAAGTTTCATTCATCATTGTGTAATGTCATTGCAGTAAAAATGTAATTAACAGTTTGGTACTAAGGAGTGGGATATTGTAGCGAAGGAATGTGGAAAGTTTTGGAACTTGGGACTAAGAAGTAATTGAATGCTGTATGCAGGATTTGATTCGTGATCTTAGTACAAGTCTGGAAGACAATGAACATATTTGTATGGACTATGGAGGCCCACCTCAGTAGGTTTCAGAGAAGAGCAATATTAGCTGCTGGGCTAGGATACTGATCATCTTTGTGATATTTTGCAAAAATAAAAACTATAGCTGCTTTTTTCCTCATCCTAAGGACATGCCTACGACTAAAGTAATATACTAATTTCTTTGGTACAGGAGATTTCAAAACAGCCTGATATTTACTCTATTTTGTAATTATTAGTATTCACTTATTTGGGTCTAAAAAAAAAAATAAGTGGAGCAAAAAGAACTATAAAATGTACATCTGGAAAAGAAACGGCGCACTGGGAAATTTAATGTTGGAGGTAAAACTTGTGATGAAAGAAATAAGGATTTTTTAATAAGACACATAATAAAAATTTGTGTGTAGGGAGAGGTGCCCTCAGGGCAAGATACCACCCAGTAACCTGTGAAAGGAAAAGACCTAAGGAATGATCTACCCCTAAGGAAACAGGAACAAATCAAAGCTGTTGCTGAAACTCCATTCCAAGTTGGTAGTCATGCTTGACAGTGACATCCACACTGTCCTTACTTTACAGTCGTGAAGAATGCATTAGTAAGTCTTTCTTTCTCCATGGTTAAGGAGAACAATGAAGATGGGTACAAGGAACAGGAAGCTCCTCCATGGTGTCCCAGTGAGGCTATTGAATGAAGCTATAAAAGTGAAGCTTGAATTGCTTTAGAGATTCCAATACATTGGAGATGCCAGAGCCATGGGACCTCTGCCAAGAAGAGACATAGACTTGGAGTGGAACCAACAGAAGAGAGAGAAATACAATTCAAGACTCAAAACCAGGAAGGGAAAGCAGAGAAATCTAAGCCCTCTGACAACAGACATGGAGTTATGAGATTTGGCATTTTCCCTGGTGGGTTTTGGTCTAGCTTTGAATTTCCGAAATGATTGGAACTTTGGACTTTTAAATGGTGTTAAGACTGAATGCCTGTGGGGACATTTTGAAGTTGGACTACATGAATTTTGTTTTATCATATGACCACAAGCTACAGAGGTCAGGGACTGAAATGTGGCGGTTTGGATGAGAATGGCGCCCATAGGCTCTTATGTTTGAATACTTGGTCCCTAGTTGGTGGAACTGTTTGGGAGGGATTAGGTGTCTCTTTGTTGAAGGAGGCGTGTCACTGGGGATAAGTGATGAGGTTTCAAAAAACACAAGCAATTCTAAGTGTGCTTTTGTTGCCTGCCTGCAGTGTGGGATGTGAGCTCTTAGCTGTCCATAGCACTAGGCTCTCAATCCACCATCATTGGCCACTGATGCACTGGACCCATAAGCCAGATGAAATGGTTTTTTTACAAGTTACCTTGACCATCATGGTTTAAATAGCAAGAGAAAAAGAACTGACATAATGATACAGAATCTGAACTATTTCTGGTCATTAGTTGTGGTACTTCCCAGTAGTCTTGCATAGGAACACAAAGCATTTTCACTGTGTACTGTGTGTACTGTCACACCAAGCAATGCTGACAAGTGTAAATCAAAGAACCTTAACTCAAATTAAAGACTACTGCATATTTTAATTTTCATATGTATATTTTAGAGTACACACAATTTCCTGCTTTTAAAATATAGACACAAATATTTTAATATCTTCCTACTATCGTTCCTCAGCATGTAAGTATAAAGTGTATCTTTAAATTGAAATGTATCCAAGTGCTTGATTTTTAAGAACTGCTCTTTGAGCTGCTGACTTCAACTCCATAAAAAATAATAATTATTGTTTTCATTATCTTTTCTTACTGCTATGACAAATATACAGGATTAGAAGGAACTTACAGAAGTGAGGCTTTTTAGTTTCTTTTCCTGTTCTGGAGATAAAATACTTTGATATTTCAGCTCATTTTTCAAGGGTAGAGTTGATGATTGTGAGCAAATTCACAGTAGAGAGAGCTAGTCACAAAGTATCCAGAGTAAATAAGTAAGAAGCAATGAATGAATAAACCTTAATGCTCAGATTTTTCTCTTTTATAGTCCAGCTCTTTTCCCAAGGAATGGTCCCAGCCATAGCCAGGAGGTCTCCAGCCTGAATTAATTACATTCAATATAATCTTCCATAGGTATGCTTAGAGGTCCCTGCTCCAGGCAATTCTAGATTCTAAGTTGAAAATTACCCTAAGTATCAGAGTGGAACTTATTTTGCATTTCCATTTAAGTGCAAACTGCAGTTCATCATGGGCAGAAAGGCAAAGGTGGCAGCCAGAACAGAATATTGCTGGCCACACTGCACTCAGTCAGGAAGCAGAAAGTAAACATGAAGTAGGACTTGCTACATAGTCTCCAAGCATGCTACAGTGATCCACTTCTCCCAACATAAAAATTATATATAATTGTATATAAATGTATGCATTTATAATAGTATATATTAGTTTGCATATATGTGCAATATACAATTACATATAAATATATAATTGCATATACATTACATTAACATACTTTATATATTTATATAATATATATATATATATATTGCATTTATAAATTGCGTATAAATGCAAACAGTAATTGATATTTGGTAAAGCTTGTAACATTAAACCTCATCCCAGAGTAATAAAAATCCTCCCCTTAAATTTCATAAGGCTTGCACAAAACAATACATACACTCACAGACCAAGCACAGGATGCACTGTAACAGTCATAATTAGGTCATTGAAACCCTCTAAAAGAAGTATTTTGTGGACATTTAAATTAC
Source organism: Rhynchomys soricoides (assembly GCA_019843965.1). Classification (NCBI taxonomy): domain Eukaryota; kingdom Metazoa; phylum Chordata; class Mammalia; order Rodentia; family Muridae; genus Rhynchomys; species Rhynchomys soricoides. The sequence goes on along the minus strand of JADRCH010000005.1, from coordinate 33,691,731 downwards.
CCTCTCTGTACTAAGGTCTTCATAACAGCCAGATCACTGTCACATAATCACAGATTTGGTAGCTACTCATAGTTCAGGCAGGTGACCTCTTAAGACATGATATTATCTGTGACTCATTCATATCTCACACATTCACTCATTTTCCTACATTATATGGTCATGCCTTTTTGTACTATGCCACGGAGAATTCTCAGTTGAAGGATGTAGTTTCAATCCATTAACTCTGTCATTTCATCTGGGAAAATCAATGGGCCATTTTGAAAAACAGATGACAAAAATGATGTATGCAGCTTTATAGTTCGGGAAAATGTATGTTTATTGCAGAAATAGTTCAGGGTCTCTAGATGAATGCAAAGAGGAAGTTAAACCTAGATTTATTTCTCTACATGTCATGAACTCTGATATGATGTGGCTAGAGGATCGATAAACACAAACTGTAAAATTATAATGTCAAGATGGCAGGAAGGTAATTTTGTTATATAGTAGTAACATATTAGCAAGTATAACAAACCAAAGCATATATTTCAGTTAATGTAATTTCAAAAACACACTGAAGATGGTTGGTTGGTTTGTTGAGACAGAGTCTCTTATAACGTAACAGAAAGTATCATCCTGAGTGAGGTAACCAAATCACAGAAAACACACTAACTGATAAGTGGATATTAGCTCAAAAGCTCGGAATACTTAAGATACAATTCACAGACCACATGAAGCTCAAGAAGACCAAGACCAAAGTGTGGGTGCTTCAGTCCTTCTTAGAAGGGGGAACAAAAGAAGGAGGAAATATGGAGACAAAGTGTGGAGCAGAGACTGAAGGAAAGGCCATCCAGAGACGACCACGCCTGGGGATCCATCCCGAATACAGTCACCAAACCCAGACACTATTGTAGATGCCAAGAAGTGCTTGCTGACAGGAGCCTGATATAGCCGTCTACTGACAGGCTCTGCTAAAGCCTGACAAATACAGAGGCAGATGCTTGCAGCCAACCATCAGACGAGCACAGGGTCCCCAATGGAGGAGTTAGAGAAAAGACTGAAGGAGCTGAAGGGGTTTGCAACCCCATAGGAAGAAGAACAATATCACCAACCAGACCTCAACACACACACACCCACAGAGCTCCCAGGAACTAAACCACCAACCAAAGAGTACACATGGAGAAACCCATGGCTCCATCTGCAAATGTTGCAGAGGATGGCCTTGTTGGGCATTAATGAAAGAAGAGGTCCCCAGTCCAGTGGAGGCTTGATTCCCCAGTGTAGTAGAATGCCAGGTGGGAGTGGGTGGGTGGGTAGGGGAGCACCCTCATAGAAGCAGGGGGAGGGAGGATTGGATGGGGGATTTTCAGAGGGGAAACCAGGAAAGGGGATAACATTTGAAATGCAAATAAATAAAATATCCAATAAAAAAAATCTAAAAAACAAAATAAAAGAAAATTAAATAATAATAAAACACTGAATTTCATGGTACCTTTTCCACACTGATAGCAGACTTTATCAGCAGCCTTATCTGTTAGCCAATTGGTTTTGTATATCATGTCCAGTTACCACACAGAAGACCTAATCATATTTAACCTGAAAACCATGCGTTGATGGCATCTCACTACAAGGAGTGTATGCATTAGAAACAGATCCCTCCAAAACCCTTCTTTCTCCTCTGACAACACATACATGCATTTTTCATTACTTTTGACAAACTCAAACCAACAAGCGAGAAATACTTAGACTTCTATAAATGAAGACAACTATAATTTAAAATAATATCTTCTTTATAAATACATGCAAGTTATTTTTTTCCATATTCTCTGAGAGTTGTTACCAAAAGATAGCTTCTAGTCCAGTGTAACATGAAATTGCACATTTGAAATGTTAATTATAAAGAGAATTATTTGTGTTATCTTATACAATATATGTGTCTCATAAATAAATAAACAGAGAGAGAGAGAGAGAGAGAGAGAGAGAGAGAGAGAGAGAGACTGACTCAATATTTCTGGATTCCAGATAAATGCTCATTTTAATTTAGTGATGACTATTAGTCATATAACTAAGTAGTATTGAAGAGTTGGGGTTATTTTTCTCTCTAAAATGTAATCTTTTCCCAGGCAATGCAGTCAAAATTTGTCATGTTGTACTTATTCCTTTCTATGTTATAACTTAATTTGTTTCTTGTTAAAGTTTTTGTCTGGTCTCCACCCTTGCATAATGTTTTCAGTCACAACTCTATTTTTACCCCTTTGATAGCTGATAGACCTGTACTTTATTTTCCTTATTAGGAATGATGTAAAAAGTTAAAATTTCTAATGTCTAATATCTTATTTTCTATTATTCCTTCTTCATTGTCTGAAATACACATTGGAGTATCTTTATTTCCACTTGGCGATCACAAATATGTCAAGAGACAAAAAGTATCCTTGTGTTTAAAGTCTGCATAGGTAAGAGTTCTGATGTCTATCTTACATTTCCTGCTTTCTATCTAAAATGTTCGCCAACCATTTGGAGATACTCACTTTGAAGCAAATTTAGAGCACAGACTATTTCTTTGCTTTTTAAAGCTAATTACTGAAACTTACATGTTTATACTAGTGTAACTCTGATGCCCACCCTCATTTGTACCTATATCATCCCAGCAACCAATGCCCCTTAAACTGCACTTGTGGCATGCTTTTAATCTGCTTAAAGTCCTGATATTATTTTTGAAATATTGTTAGAAGACAGACTGAATAAATAATTCAAATTACTTTCTTAATATTTTTTGCTTATTGCCATTGAAAACAGTGGTTTGTTAGACAAGGGTAAAATTTAAGATTTCATTTTATCTTTTTAAATTTGAGGTTACCAAAAAACTAAAAAAAAAAAACCATGTGGTTTACATTATTTTTCTTTTGAAAAGCACTATACTAGAAGTCCTGGGTCCAGTAATTTTCCTGTACATGTTGTTTCCTGCTTTACAACTCTATTGGATGTTATTTATACTGACTTTATTCTTTTTCCTTCATTCAAAATGGGAGGTTTATTCTTACCAATGTTGCTCTATCCATTCAAGAATAATGTCTTAGTGTTATGACTTAACATTGAGAAACTCAGTCAATGAACCATTCCTTATATAACAATACAATATGACATTCACCCATTCTCTGGATTCACAATGAATAATACCATAGGCACTGCCAAATGAGAATTACTTTTGTTTATGATCTATTACAATGTCTGTAAAATGAAAACTGTGAAAATTTCCTGTAATTTTGTTTTTAATATTGGAAGATGTCTTCGGTAAACATCGGTGGAGAACTGTGATGCAGACACACACCACATAGAGAGGAGCACAGTAAGGGGGTGGAGGGGGAGTTTAGGGAGAGGGAGAGAGAGAGAGAGAAAAAGAGAGAGAGAGAGAGAGAGAGAGAGAGAGAGAGAGAGAGAGAGAGATATCAAACCCACATTCATGGATTGAAAGAATCAATATCATCAAAATATCAGGACTGCTTAAAGCAACCTATAAATTAAACACAATCTCTAAAATTGATCCACAAGGCTGAAAAGGAAATGCTAAGTTTTGTTAAAATCATGAGTAACCCAATCTATTTTTACTATCATGTATTAATTATTCAACTTACTGGGTTTGGTTGTGATAGTTTCATGCATGTGCATAATTTATTTTGACTGTAAACACACTGCTCCCTGATGGCTCAAAGGGACAAAGCAGGAGTTACAATTCTACCTGACATAAAATGTGTTACAAAAGAGTAGCAATTAGAATAGCAAGAAGTCTGTCATAAAAACAGACACGTTTACCAACACACACACAAAAAGGCAATCTAAACATCAACTGATAATGCCATTGGCCAAGTGAACATACAATGCAAAACGAACTGTACTTGGGAAATTGCACAGACATAAGCAAAAAGAATGAGATAGACGTTTTCTTTGACCAATTACAAAAATCATTCAAGGGAGGCTGAACACAAAAATTTAAGACATGAAATATTAATCTCTTAAAGAAAGATTATGGGAAATGTTTAGGACAGTGGAGTAGAAAGAAATTTGGAACAAAATTATAAACCAAAGAAATCTCAAGGTAAGTAGGAACATGGATGTCATAAAGATAATATGTGTCTACAAAGCAAAGAGAAAATGTCACACTGACAACTACCTATACAATGGCTCATAATCTCAGACTAAGTACAATTTGTCAAGGCATTAATATCTAGAACAGATAAAGAACTCTCCATATCAAACACTGAATAACATAATATAAAAATGGATAATAGACACAAATATGTGTATTTTTAGAGGAAGAAGTAAAAATGCCCAACATTCTATTTACAAAAAAAATGAAAAATCAAAAGCACATCTTACTAGATATAGGTGGATGGAAGCATAAGACTTATTTATTGCATTGTAGGGTTACTATAGATAATATTAATCTAATGTAGGTTTCTAAAATATGAGAAAGGAATTTGAATGCTTTTACTGGATACAAATATTTAAAGATTTAAAATTGTTTACAATGATTTAAATCACATACATATCAAAATACTACATGAAAGCCCATTCATATATATAATTCCATGTTTTTATATAGAAAGTTACCAGTGACTGACCCAACTTGGGATCCATCCCATGTGTAAGAACCAAACCCTGACAATATTACTGATGCTATGTTGTGCTTGCAGACAGGAGCCTACCATGGCTGTCCTCTGAGAGGCTCTATCAACAGCTGACTGAGACAAATGCCGATACTGACAGCCAAACATCAGACTGAGATCAGGGACCCCTATGGAAGAGTTAAGGGAAGGACTGAAGGAACTGAAGGAGATGACAACCCCATAGGAAGACTAACAGTGTCAACTAATCTGGACCCCCACCCCCGCCCCCAGGAGCTCCCACAGACTAAGCCACTAACCAAACAGCACTCACAGGCTGGTCCTAGGTCCTTCGCACATATGTCTGGCCCCACTGGGCGAGGATGCGCCTAATACCATAGACTTGGTGCCCCAGAGAAAGGGAATGTCACAGGTCAGGGGGCACCCTCTCAGAGGCAAAGGGGTTGGGGTACGGGGTGAAGAGCTCTGGGAGGGGTGATGTGGAGGGGGGAGGTCAACATTTTGGGATGTAAATAAATAAAATAATTAATTTTTTAAAAGATTCAATTTAAAAATAAATTACATCATTAGTAAAACTCAAACGCAATTATCATGATTCTGGTTTAAATATCTGGAATGTTGCAACCTACATAACATTTTACTGAGATAAAATACAGTGTGATTCAACCCTGAACCTATCTTTGACACAAAAGAATGGGTGAATACATAGAGACTGAATTGCCAACCAGAGAGCATAGGACAGCCTAAGCCCTCAGCGTGAAAGGAACAGTTGTGCAGTTGGGTCTTCATGTAAGACTCCTAAAGTGGGAGCAGGGGCTGTCTCTGACTACTGCCTGTCTTTGAATCTCTTTCGCCTAAGGGGGCTACCTTGTCCAGCCTCAATAGAAGAGGATGCTCCTAGTCCTACTGCAACTTGATCTGCCAAGGCTCGTGGTGATATCCATGGGAGACCTTGCCTTTTCTGAGGAGAAGGGGAGGAGGAATGGAAAAGGGCAGAGTGGGGACTGGAAGGAGAGAGAGGAAGCTGCCATCAAAATGTAATGTAAAAGGAAAGAAAGGAAAGGAAATACTGAGTGAATAAAGTATACAGAGTAATAAAAATCCAGTTTTATTCTGTTTTCTTCTGTCTGGCTGTCATTCTCTGTATTTTATATCAACTATTCAAAAAACATTTATTTGGTCTGAGAATTCCTTTCATATTTAGCAATGTGCATGTAAATTTAATGTCAATATATTGGAAAGTATTATTACTCTGTATTCTAAAATAATATTAGGCATGGAATTAAGTGAAGAATTTCACACCTGAAACAGCAAATAAATAGAAGGAATTGTAAAAAACTCCTTGATTGTTTAATTAGACAAGTGGATATAAAATAATCCCTTGTTGTCACACAAAATGCCTCATCATAAATTAACAAGAAATGATGATTAAAGGACAATTGAAAGTTAATATACTATAATTTAATGCACATTTAAATTTTACAGGCTATGAGTTCTTCATTTTTAATGAATTATAATTATGTTATGAAAAATTATAATTTCAGCATAATGAAACTTGCTATAACAAACAGTTTTTAGTGAAACTTTATTGGAAGTACATTTTATGGCACACACACACATATCTTTAGTTTTCAATCAGGTTCAGTTGTGTATTGAATATGTAATAAGGTAAACAATTTTAGAAAGTATGTTTGAGAAGAAGTCTGCCATTTTCAAAATATCATACTTACAAGTTTGTTATGAATGGTAATCAAAAGTAGAACTAGATTATAAATCATGTCATCATTGGAGCCAAAAACTTAAAGAATAAAAATATACAAAATATACAAAAAATTAATATATATTAGAGAATTTATGTAATTGTCAGCATCATTATCCTTGTCTCCCATGACAAGTAATGATTTGTATACCCTGAATCAAATTATGCTAAAAGTAATAGCAATAACAGCACCAAAATACCTAGAAATCTATTTTAAGAGGTCTAATTACATGACATTATATATTTTCAATTAGTTGAGATAAGTAGACTGTTACTTCTTACTCTCCTATAATTCACTTGGAAGATTTTTCTCAAGCATTTAAGAGCTTAGTATTTAAGGAATCATAGTTACTTGGATTTATGGTATTAAGAAAATCCATCAAAACAATGTGCTTTTTCAGCAATTCAAATTGTTAAGATCAGTAAGCCATTTCCAATACAAACCATATTCTAAATAAAATTAGTCATACATTTATTGCCCTAACAAAACTAATTTTACTTTCACTTTCCTAAGAATGCCATCAACCAAGCAACCAACAAAACTTCTTTATGCTGTTTTAAGATTTTAAGTAATTATATGCATGCCAAATAACCAAATAGCTATTGATTAAATTGGAGGGAGGAAAATTGCAAAGACTCCCAGATAATTTTATCTTTCACAGGGACACATGGTGATGCATGAGATGTTTATTCACTTCTTAGGAAGAAATGTGTACAATTCTCATTAAGACCTCCATAGTAATTATGCTTGAAGCCTTAAAGTGTACTGGGCCTAGGCAAGCATTTTCATCTCTGCATTTGCAGTTTCTACCAAATGAATATCTGAGTATCTTAAATTCCTTTTTATTTATGGACTTCATATATAAAATTATTTAAATAGCTCAAATGTAAACAATTTAAGAACTTATATTTTGTTAAAAACACAGCTTCTTAGACTGGGGCCTGCAACCCCAGATGGTGTTACACAGTTGTACCTGGGAGTTATGAGTTTAATGATAGTAAAGCTGAACTGAACATACATTGAGCAAAAATAAATACAATAGAAGATACATAATAACTCGAAAGAGGCATATTTGAAATATTTATAACTAAAATGTTCTAATTTAACAACTTTAAACTTGCAAGCCAATAGAAACTTTTCCAATGGTCCATCAATAGTAAAGAAATATAATGAAATAATATAAATTTAAAGGATCATTGCTTGTGGGAATTAAAACGATAGACTAGTAATTCGGTTTGTAAGGAGAGTGCTTCACGGAAAGACGAGATTACTGGTTATGTCAGAAAGACTTCAGGAAAATATAAACATTATCATGTTGTGTACTGTTCAAAACACAGTGGTGGGAAAGTATATGCTAATACAGTCCACTCTTCAGTGAACAATTCTTAGCTTATATGACGTTCCCACAGGTCCCAGGATTTTCTTCTCTTCTCTCTATTGGGGAGGAAAACAGCTGAGTTCTAATTCATCACCACTACACACAGCTTACACTGTCACTGGCACCAATTCCCTCCATCTGGCCAGAGTCTGGGCATGCTTTCCTCTACAACTGTTGCCAGTCTGTTGCCATAGTAGCAGCAACAAGGGCTAGTACAGGAGAGGAACATAAGGGAAGTGCACTCTAATTCCATTCTCCTTGATATTCTGAAAGGGATCTGAGGCCCTACTGAATATTTTTTTTAGAAATTAAATGAAACTGCTTCTGAGAACATAGAATATACTTCATAAAATTAAATAAATTATATTAATGAAGAATATATAACACTGAAACTGAGGTGAACCTGACTGTAATGAGAAGACCACCTTGCTTATCAGTGGGGCAAGATCTTAAAGAGTGGAAGAAATGGGGAGGTTCCAAAGGGGAGATGTCGAAAGGGAGAAACATTTGAAATGTAAATAAAGTATGAAAAATAAAAAAATAATAAAAACATATATTGTAAAAAAGGAGTTTTAGACTTTTTGTTCACAAGAGAGTCACAAGAAAATTAAAAAGCAAATGTATAAAAACTGCCCATTATTAAAGATGATATACACTTTCTTCAGTAGCTACATCAAAACACTAATAAAGATAAAGACTAGATTTTCTTTCTAACTTATAATTGTGTATAAAAGACAGTATTACCAATATTGCTTTTCTCATCTTATACAGATGCATAGTACAGCTTTCTATGACTGCTGAAAACATATTCTACTAGCATTTCTCCAAAAGCATGTTGAATCTACAAAGTCTATGATATCAGGGGTTTAGGGTGTACAGAAATATGTACACAACAGTAATTAGTCATGTACTGCATCACTTATAAACAAAAGGACAATGTAAATCATGAGTTCTGGTCCAGCTAATGAGACTACTGAGCAGCTCTTGGCAGGGAATATTTCTAACTCTAGGGATGCTGTAAATGATACTGAATTAAAACATCTGGAAGATCATCTTTTTTTTCATCATAGTCCACTGACCAATTTTGATTTCCAGGCAAAAGATCACTGTGTATCCCACATTTTAAACCATAGAAAATTAGAAGCATGACCATTGCTCTGTGACCTAGATTATCTGTGTCAGAAATTTGCAACCTAATTCAAATCAATTACTTTCCTGTTATACAACATTACCCACATTTAAGACTCAAATATGGTCTTTTTTACAATCATTTATTAATTTACATATTTATTTATTTTAATGTGCATATTCGCCTGTAGAGATGTGTGTGTAGATATCAGAAGGCATTTTATGAGAGTCATCTGTCTCCTACCATCTGAGTCTTAGGGATTAGACTCATGTGGTTAGACTTAGTAGTAAGCTCTCTTGTCTACAGATCTGTCTTGGTAGTCATGTTTATTGTCTTTTATGAGAAAGTTATGAAATCATAAGGATTTGGAACATGTTCTATTAACAATCAGCAATGGGGTGCCACATTTTTAAGTACCCACATATAAGGTCTATATCCTGCTTAGAGTATTTATGATTAGGTATAAACCCGTAATATAAAACTTACTGATCATAAAGAGTTTTATTAAGTTAGTAGGCAGTGGGTAGGATATATCACGCTACTTAATTTGAGAAATAGATAACTAACTGCACTGGGCAAAGGGTTTTGTCTCTAGGTTGAAGTCTTATTGAAGGTGAAAGAAGCAAACTGTTTTGGCCATCAACTCATTTTGTACAACTGTATCTAAACCTAGTCAGTGTAGGAAACGCAACACATCTGGAGGCCAATTAAATTCACACATAGGAACTGAATGGAATGATGAGAAGACATTTTAAGATCTGATCAGGATAATGCCTTTGAAGTACAGAGGAAATTTACTTTCTGTTGTTTTCTCTCTCTCTCTCTCTCTCTCTCTCTCTCTCTCTCTCTCTCTTTCTCTCTCTCTCTCTGTTGGTATATGTATGGGAGTCCAAAACCCCACAAAGGCTAGAAGAATGTATCAGATTCACTGGACCTGTAGTAAAAAGAAATTGTGGGTGCTGAGAATCAACATAGGTTGAGAGAGTAGTCAGAGCATGCTTTTAACTACTGAGCCATCTCTCTAGCCTCAGAGCGGCTTTTAAATCTATCAAATTTAAATTATATTCTTAGAAGTTACTGTAAACAGTGGTAACTGGTAACTGGCCTGACCCTCCTATACTCCTGGAGACTGGATCACCAACCAAAGAATACACATGGAGGGACCCATGGTGCTGGCCACATATGCAGCAGAGGAGGGTCTTGTTAGCCATCAGGGGGAGGAGAGGCCCTTGGGCCTGAGGGTGTTAGATCCCGTAGTAGGGGAGAATGCCAAGGAGGGAAGATGAGAGTGAGAGTGGGTGGGTGGGTGGGAGAATACCCCCAAAGTGGCAGGGGGAGGGGGGAGGGAATGGGGAGGTTCCAAAGGGGAGATCTGGAAAGGGGGAAACATTTGAAATAAATAAAGTATGAAAAATTAAAAAAAAAAAAAGTTACCGCAAAGCCTAGTTCTTGGGTGGTGCCTAAATAAAGCTTTGTTTTGTTAAGTGGAACTCATAATCATATGAACCTGATATCTACAATATTCTTAGGATTAAGTTGGAAGTGAGTAATAGAATAGGACCTGTATATCACTTAAAGATATGTTTTCATCAAATTGTTAGTAACTGTTAAAGGGTCACATCTAACTGTAGGGGGCTTAGAAATTATAATATTTATATGCACCCATTTTTTCAGTGCTTTACTGTGGTTGGAATGTCTACTTCAAAATTCATGTTAATATTTGAAAGGCTTTGGCCTCTATAAATAAGCAATGCTAATATTCCAAGAGTTGTGCTAGTTGATGGGGAGAGTGCATTCATTTCTCCCAGTCTCCTTATCCATGTTCTACCCATGCAATGCATCTCTCTATGCTAGGATGCAATAAGAAGAGTATATTCCTCGAATCTTGGTTTTCCCAGACTCTAGACCTGTGAGCCAAAGAAACTCCTGTGGTTTATAACTTATCCAAACTCTTATATTCTGTTATAGCAGTAAATGATGAACTAGGACTGGGTTCTCCTTTAAAGGATCAAAATAAAAAATAAATGCTGGGGTAAATTAGTCACTGCTCTTTGTTTTAATAGAGTTTGAATTTTCCCATATAGATTATATGACTTAATCACTTGCTTATGTTGATGAAATTAACACACACACACAAATTAGCAATATTTACAATGCCAATGATCATACTGGTTGATTAGTTAGACAAACATGTCATAATCAATAAGTTGCTAAAGATAGGACTTTGGGCATGAGGCATATAGAAATACAGAAATGTACTACCTCTATCCTTCCTCTCTCTCTCTCTCTCTCTTTCTCTCAGTACATACACACACACATTTGGCATTGGTAGAGGAATTATGTCACTCTGGAGATTTCATATGCTCAAGCTCCACCCAGCATGGAATCAGAGTATATATATATATATATATATATATATATATATATATATATATGTGTGTGTGTGTGTGTGTGATAGGCATATATACTTATACATGCATATATATATACATAAATATGAGTATGGATGGATATATATATATGATTATATAAATAAATGTTTCCCAAAACTCATATTTGTGAGTTTCATAAATTGTTATAAGGAAGAAATACTTAACCTTGATGTGAAGAATCAAACATGGGATCTTTGTAACAATAGTCAGTGGATGTTCTTAGCCCTGCCTCACATGTGTTTCCAACCTATCATAGTTCTTATCCTTACATCCCACGGCAAAGCCTCCCTATCAGACAACGTCATGATATCTGTCTGAATTTTCGAGAGCAATGAGTCTTTAGTTAGAGAACTTTTCTCTTATGAAAGAAGTATATTTCAACTACTTTCAATTCCATGATCCATTTCATATGTCCAAATTATCAAAATCTTAGTATTAACTATTTTTCTATGAAAATTATAGGTGGATTCTGAGACTAGGTGAGCTGGTTTTCTGAAATGAGCTAGGGCTAATGTAGTTTAAAGCCCTCTGCAGTTGATTGAGTACGTTTGGCCTCCACAGACTCATGTGTTGGAATGCTTGGTCCACGGGCAATGGCACCATTAGGAGGTCTGGTTTTGAGTTTTCATATGTTCAAGCTATACCCTGTGTGGAATCAAAATCTTTTCCTGGCTGCCTTCATTTCAAGATATAGAACTCTTGGTTCCTCCAGCACATGCTACCTTGCTTCCTTCCCACAATGATGATAATGGACTAAACCTCTAAAACTGTAAGCAAACTCCAATTAAACATTTGCTTATATGAGGTTGCCTTGGTCATGTTGTCTCTACACATCAGTAAAACCCTAATTAAAACACCCTAAAACTGTTGAAAATTTCATACATCATATGAACTAACCTAATAGCAATAATCTTCCAAAATTCAAAGGGGAACCTCCTAAAATAGAGGCATGTTTTCTATAACACATATTTGGGGATTGTTGATGTAACTGAATTTGAAATTAGTCTATGTAGTATGGAAAACACTTCTAACTCCCACTATCTGCTCTTAAAAAGTCTGCACTTGAATATTTCAAAATTATTTTAAAATATTGTATAAGATTTATTGTTCATGTGGTCTGTGAATTGGATCTTGGTTATTCCGAGCTTTTGGGTTAATATCCACTTATCAGTGAGTGCATACAATGTGTGGTTTTTTTGTGACTGGGTTGCCTCACAAAGGATGATATTTTCAAGTTCCATCTATTTTCCCAAGAATTTCAAGAAGTCATTGTTTTTAATAGCTGAGTAGTACTCCATTTTGTAAATGTAACACATTTATTGTATCCATTCCTCTGTTGAAAGACATCTGGGTTCTTTCCAGCTTCTGCCTATTATAAATAATAATAATATATGCTAAGAACATAGTGGAGCATGTGTCCTTGTTATATGTTGGAGACTCTTTTGGGAATATGCCCAGAAGTGGTATAGCTGGATCTTCAGGTAGTACTATGTCCAATTTTCTGAAGATCCACCAGACTTATTTCCAGAGTGGTTGTACTAGCTTGCAATCCGACCAACAATGGAGGAGTTTTCCTCTTTCTCCACATCCTCGCCAACATCTGCTGTCACCTCAGTTCTTGATCTTAACCTTTATGAATGGTGTGAGGTGGAATCTCAGGGTTGTTTTGATTTGTATTTCCCTGATGATTAAGCATGCTGAACATTTCTTTAGGTACTTCTTGGCCATTCCATATTCCTCAGCTAAAAATTCTTTGTTTAGCTCTGTACCCCATTTTTTAATAAGGCCATCTGATTCTCTGGAGTCTAACTTCTTAAGTTCTTTGTATATATTGGATATTAGCCCTCTATCAGATGTAGGATTGGTAAAGATCTTTACCCAACCTGTTGGTTGTCATTTTGTCCTATTGACAGTGTCCTTTGCCTTGCAGACCACATGAAGCTCAAGAATAAGGAAGACCAAAGAGTGGGTGCTTCAGTCCTTCTTAGAAAGGGAAACAAAATACTCACACAAGCAAATACAGAGACCAAGTATAGAGCAGAGACTGAAGGAAAGGCCATCCAGAGACTGCCCCACCTGGGGATCCATCCATATACAGTCACCAAACCCAGACACTATTATGGATGCCAAAAAGTGCTTGCTGAACGGAGTCTTATATAGCTGTCTCCTGAGAGGCTCTGTCATAGCCTGACAAATATAGAGGCAGATGCTTGCAGCCAACCATTGGACTCAGTGCAAGGTCCCCAATGGTGGAGTTAGAGAAAAGACTGAAGGAGCTGAAGGGGTTTGTGACCCGATAGGAAGAACAACAATGTCAACCAACCAGACACCCCAGAGCTCCCAAGGACTAAGTCACCAACCAAGGAGTACACATGGAGGAACCCACAGGTCCAGCTGCATATGTAGCAGAGGATGGCCTTGTCAGGTGTCAATGTGAGGAGAGGCCCTTGATCCTCTGACTACTTCACCTGGGCCTGCACACTCCTATCCCCAGATGGTTCCACAGCCTGGAAAGCAGTGAAAACAACCAGCTCTTTCTGGACTTGGCCAACATTCCAGCTTTTTGCAGAGCCCCCTTAATAATACCGCAGTGTCAGCAGGAAAGAGTACTCATAGATGACTACATCATCCCTTATTCATTTATTCTCAACAAAAGATTGGAATGTAGCACCATCTGATAAGTTATTTCTTTGCCAGTGAATAAGACCATTCAAGCCAGATTAGTTTATATTAAAAACATGTTTATTTGGAATCTTCTCTTGGAGAGTTCACTGGCCCCCAAGGAGGGAGTCAAGGGAAGTTGCATGGGAAAGGAGAGAAGGGAGTGGGAATAGAAAAGGAGAAAGAGCATGCATAGACAGAGAAGAGAAGAAGAAGAAGGAAGAAGAAGGAGCAGGAAGAAGAAGATGAAAAAGAAGAAAAGGCAGAGGTGCAGAAGCAGAAGCAGCAGCAGGAGGAGGAGGAGGAAGAGGAGGAGGAGGAGGAGGAGTTGGAGAAGGAGGAGGAAGAGGAGGAGGAGGAGGAGGAGGAGGAGGAGGAGGAGGAGGAGGAGGTGGAGGAAGAGGTGGAGGAGGAGGAGGAAGAGAGTAGGGAGACCAAAATGTCTTTGTTCTATAGGATGAGTCTCTGAGGGAAGCACAGCCCAGCCCCTGGGGTGGCAAGTTTAGGGTTTGGGGCAAGGTATCCAGATAGAGGCTAAGAGATGCTGAGAGAACCTGGAGGCCAGGTCTTCTTTGGTATGTAAAATATGCCCTTTAGCCACTTGTTCTAGGGTCTGAAACCAAACACCTACAATCTCAGAAGCATGGGTCATGGAAAGTAATATGTGTGTTATAAAGTTTACAGAAGTTGGGGAAAGTTCGGTGAAATGGTGTCCTCTGGGTATGGCAAGGCTGCTGGACAAAGCAACTCATAGCATTTGTAGAAGCCGACATAAGATCAAGCCAGTCAAAACTCCAGCATGGGTAGAGGAAGGGGTTGCAGCCCACACCTAACTGAGGACCTACTGGTAACTGATAACTGATGAGGGAGGGGAAGTCACTTCTCTTTGGGGATGTGGCAGCTGGTGTTCTATGCTCCAGTGAATGGACCACACACACCTATTTGTTTGTGGTCAGCATTGATTGGACTCAGGGGGCTAATAATAAGACAAAACAAAAACAAAATTGAAGACGCAAATTTGTTAATAAAATGCATCAGTGTATCCCAGGGGAAGTTAAAGGTAGGTAGTATGGGTGAATAAAATTAAACTCAAGGTAAACATGTATGGAATTTTCATGGAATAAATAAAAGAGTTATCTAAGTAACATTTCTATCATTGTTCCTTTGTGTCTGTGTGTATATATTACACTTTCATATATTCAAGAGCAAAATGTGTGAGTTTAATAGGAAGACAGATCTCATGAAATAATTCAATTGAAGCTCAAGTTTGGTAAGTTAGCTTTAGTATATTTTGACAGATTAAGCTGACAATACTAAAACTGGCCTGACAATGCCTCTAGGTAATATTTGTAGCCTTGAAGTTTATCGAAGCCACATGTGGCTTTATTCATTTATTTTATCAAATATTTTAGAATTGATCTTTTTTTTAATTAAAATTATGATCCATGATTCTAATTCACTAGAAAGAATCTGCACTGTGTTCAAAAATCACGTATGGTGTCTCATGATAATGATTAACTTATTAGTTATCGCATTCAAATTATAAACAAATGACACGGTGATTGCACTCTGAAAGCATGTGCAGAGAATTTGGGTATAGTTATTGTTTATTATCTTTAAGGAAAATGTCTATAGAAAATAAGTATTAATATTTAGAGATTTTATTGACATATTCTATAGACTTTTATTTCATGAATATGAATAAATCAATTCATATTGATTTGAATATGAAGTTGATTTGAATATGAACATACATCCCAAAAAGTGAATGGTTATTAAAATAATGAGTTATGTAGATCCAAATGGACAGGAATAATTTCACATAGGTTGAGTGGGGAGTTATTTCCATGAACACTTGTTATTTATTTAATGCTATTTTTGGATGAGATTATTGTATGCTTTTCTTCTAATTCTTATCATGCATGCATACACATACGCATACACGCATGCACACAGAGACACACACACTGACATTCAGACCTATAAAAGCATTGACTACAAAAATAGCAATTTTTTTTCAAAGTAAAGACCATTATATCGTCTCAAAACCTATTTTCTCTCTTGTAGTAAAAGCTATATTTTCTCTTCTCTTCTCTTCTTAAAGAGCTGTGTTGGGGTTGGTGGTGCACATGTTTAATCCCATCATTCAGGAGGCAGAAATAGGCAGATCTCTGTGAGTTTGAGTTCAACCTTATGTACAAAATGAGTTCCAGAACAGCCATAGCTCAGATACACAGAAAAAAACTGTCATAAAAAAATCAGGAGGGAGGGAGGGAGGGAGGGAGGGAGAGAGAGAGAGAGAGAGAGAGAGACGTGATTTTTCTAAGTCAGGACACTATCTACCTAGCCTGTCTATATTTTAAGTCAAAATATTCAGCTTATTAAAATGGCACATATTCTGTAAACATTGTCTCTTAATCTTCCTTTAACTTTGTTTAAGATTTTAATGGAAAGAAAATCATGATTTTATTGAGTCCTGAAAAAATATTTGTAAGCAGGAGAATAAGAATCCTAGAAATCCAATCAGAGGCTTTGCATCACTATGAAATCATGTTGCCATAGGAATTTCCAAGTGTTTATCACAGAATTACTCTCATGCAGAAGTGACTGCAAAATGAGTTACTCTGTATATTTAATGTAATCTCACTGATATACATACTAAGATAATGGTAGGAAATGAAAAGATTAACTTGTTTTCTCATGATTAAAAGGCTTGTACAGAAAGCAAATACATCCCTTTTCTGTTGCTAGGAGTTATACTATGGAAAAATTAACATATTTACTGTGTTGTGTGTCTTTTCAATTACACACTTTCTGGATGATTTATTAACAGTTTCCTCTGGATAATGATTAACTCTCTAATACAATTGTTATTGTAATAAAAAGTATGTAAATTATATTGTGCAAGATAGACCCCTGCACACCGTGATCATTTGTTTTTTGTATCCATTAGGAGAGATCCAAAATTGTTGTGAGTCAAAATTTCAACTAAGATTTCTATTTAGTGAAAGACCCACTAATTTCTACTCAATTAAAGATCTACTTCTTATAAGCAGTTGATGAATCTGATGCTCAACTCATGTCCCTGTCAATATCCCAGAAGTGTGCCCTGAGCTGAGTGAGACATAACAAGAGCAGCTATTTCTCAGGAGTGTCAGGATCATTCTGGCCACATGGAAAATTTCCAATGACAAAGAAATAACTGTGTTCCAAGTAAGGTATACAAGACTTGAAGGGAGACTGGCTGAAAGTTTAGAAAAATAAGGCTATTCATAGGTTGGAGAGATATCCTAGTAAAGTAAGTGCAGTGGCCGTGCAGGTGTGAGGGAGACTGTTGTAAAATAACATGGCAAGGTTCTTCCAAAGATCCGTAACCTAGAAGATAATTAACTGTGGTTCTGTATTATTCAAGGTCCTACCAAAAAATAAAAACCGAAGTCAAACCAAACCAAACAAACGAACCATGTTTGGACCAGACATTACAGCCAGAACTGAATAAAAGGATTTTGGTTGGACTGAAGAGATAAAGCAGTAGCTAAGGGTACTAGCTGCTCTCACAGAGGATGTAGATTCAATTCCCAGCATCCTCGTCATGGCTCACAACTGTCTCCAGTAACTTCAGTTTAAGGGGATCCGATGACAGCTTCTGGCCTCCACATGAACAAGGCACACACATGATGAACAGATCAAAACACTTTTGCACGTATAATAAAATTTAAATTTAAAAAGTACAAATTGTGTGGAAGTTAAGGATGTTCCTGGCTTTCTATGTTACCTAAGGTTCTCCCAAGAAAACGTGTCATATGCAAAGCAGCTTTGACAATAGTTTAACTAAAATGATTGTTGCCAAGCGTTAGCAAAGAGTTAAAAGAGAAAGCACAGTGTCTTGATGCTTGCTATAACAGAAAGCCTTTAGACATACTGAAACAAGGCAAAGGAGAGAGTGGGGAAGAAGGAATTCAGGGAAGATAACTGCAAGGAGGCAGGGAGAGTGGTGTTCAGCACAGAGAAGTAACTGCTGCACAGTTGTTGCAAAGAAGAAAGCAAGAATAAAGCCCTGCCCTTATTTTCCCTCTGTCTTCCTATCTTCTGATGCTCCCCATAACCTCGCATAACAGAAAATCAAACTCAAGGTGTCTTGAGTTCTAAGGACTAGAATAATCTGGAAGCTTTGAAACTGAGAGCATCTGTTTGAGTTCTAGAAGCTGGAAATCTGAATGTGAAGTGTCCTCAAGGGTGAATCTTTGCTACGATGAATCATGGAGCCTGTAAGTCTCTCTGAGGTTCTCTTGAGTTTCTGGGTGCATATGTGTCAGTCTTTTCTAATAACATCATCTTCTCTGAGAACACATCTTCCTGGCTCAAGCATATGCAGAAGAATTTCAATAATCTTAGATCCATACCCAGTCTACTGATTCATTTTAATGTGAATAACCCCCGTAATAACTTTGAAAATAAGGTTTGATTCAGAGGCACAGGGAAGATGGACTTTAGCATTCATTAGTTATAGAGATGTAATTCAGCCCACAATATTAAGAACTGTTGTATTATAGATAATGGATAATTTAATTTATTACCAGAAATGATAAAGCCAGCACCCTTTAATCAATTTTGCTATTAAAAAAGAAATTATTATCTTTAGCAGTCTAATTTCCGAGAATATTAACATAGGGTTGTTTAATTATTTTTCAATTTAAGTAAAACTTACAGGATTTTTAAAAAACATGTTGGAGTCTATCTGTTTATGGATGCGAATTACTTATTTCTTCATACTATCCCTAAATGGTATAAGACTATAAATTGACCTATTCAAACATTTTTTTCATCCTTATGCTTATGTGCCTCCTCCCCTCATAGTTACATACTTAGAACTGGATTCACCCCATTGTTATGCGTGTTAAACGTGTTCCATTAGTTCTTTTCAGTTGAAGCCCATGAGTTACTGCAAGCCTATCTATCCAAATTTACTTTTGCTCTTAATACCTTTAACTTGTAGTATTCATACTTACATTTAAGGTGTAAAGAGTTATATCTATGAAATTTTTAATACTTTAAAAACATGATCACTAAAATATTCAGTCAAATACCCGCTGCTAGAAACATTACAATTAGAATTACTAATTTGAGTTAAATCATATATGGACTTTTACATCTGTGTACAAAGAACCTATTTCATGGCTCTCAGTATCTACTGTTAAGGTCCCGCATTAATTGGCACCACAAGTCTACAACAGAAACTTAGAAGATGCAATTGGAATAGGTATTATTTGGTTAATAGGTATTATTTATAGGTAAAATTTAGCTACTTAAAAATGAAGTATCCAAAAAAATATCAGTTTATATAAAGTTGGGCAACTAAAGGAAGACTAACTTTGTCAACAATGGTTATTAAAATTTGAGAAACATTTATTTTTGCCTCTAAGAAATTGTGAAACACCTGCCATTAGTAGCAATAGTCATAAGATGAAGAAAGAAAGAAAACATCATTAATTCATACAGTAGTTCATACACATACCATTGTTTATGTTCTATTTTCATTACAATCAAAGAAACTACTGACAAATTAATTGATTAACTAAGCATATTAAAGCATCATTAGCCTTAAACTACAAAACTAGCCACCTCCACAAGCTGGAGTTGGAAGTATGTGTATGTGTTGCTCCTGACTCATTCTCTGTACTCTTTACTATAGTTCTTACTTAGTCTAATAGTGTACATGAGTACCTGGCCTCAAAGTCTTACATTCAGTTTCTAATTTCCAACAAAGTAGCATGAGATGGTAAGAAGTTTTTGAGTGATAATTAAGAAAGTGAATCCATCATGATATAATAGTGTATCTTTTACAGAAAGAATGCTAACCCTTTCTTACTAGACTATGGCAAGAAGCTAAAATTCTGCCACGGGCATGGAGTCTGCACTGGAGCCTAACCATGTTTTCTTATGTCCTTGTTCAGTCACCTTACAGTCCATTGTCTACCCAGCAGGACTATGAGAGATGAATTTCTATGGTATATCACCTTTCCAACACATAGAAAAAATTGTTACATAAGCTAGAAGTAACTAAGACGTTTAAATTTTTAGAGGCTTAGAATATACAACACAATATAATCCCCAAGATTCACCAACCATTTCTCTTTCAGGACTTCTCAAGATCTAGCCCCCACCCAAACTTTGTTTTTAGACCACTCATCAATTTAAGCAAGAAGAATGAAAGAGATTTGTAGAAAGCATCAAGTATACCACCAGTGAACAGTTTTTATTTGCCAATGAGTGAGTTTCAGGTCTATCAAGTAGCCCTCAGGTTGTAAGTGCTATCAGAGGTGCTTATTTTTGATAACTTTCATTTCACCTCTGTGTCTGAATTCATCTATCCCTAGCCTAGTCCCAACTCTTTCTATATTACAGACTGTATTCCTGTCATTTTGGCTTGGTGACTCAAGCAAGGAGCTGTTCTGAGGGTTAACTGCTTGCTGTATTTGGCCTTAGGGAAATCTTTGAAAAGAGTTGTCACTCTGCATTTTCTTTCCTCTGTATTTCAGATACATGGTTCATCCAGTGGCCAGAATTTCTCTTTCCTGTGATCAGGGTATTTAGGACTAGCAGTTTGGGGACCAGGGGTTCAAATAAGCCTTCCTTCCTAGTTTCTCAACCACTGGTTATGGGTCTTCTTGCTCTAGATTCTGAAACCAGCCCACGCTATGATGCTCAGTCACAGATGTTGCCAGTGTGTTATTAATATACTTAACCTACTACCCACATGGTGTTCTCTCTCTCTCTCTCTCTCTCTCTCTCTCTCTCTCTCTCTCTCTCT
>JADRCH010000005.1:33636590-33670952 GCA_019843965.1 Rhynchomys soricoides | reverse complement strand
TCTCTCTCTCTCTCTCTCTCTCTCTCTCTCTCTCTCTCTCTCTCTCTCACACACACACACACACACACACACACACACATACAGAGAGACAGAGAGAAAAAGAGACCCAAAGAGAGAGACAAATAGACAGACAGACAGACAGACAAAGAAACAAAGAGAGAGGGAGAGCTTCACATCCTTTTACCCATACAGTTTCTTTGTTGTCCAGCAACCTATATCAGATTGTAGTTGTGAACTTATGGGAATAGATATGACTTGACTAAAGGATGAACTTTGTGATATTTCCAGTTTCACTTCTTAACATATAGCACACATTCAATAAATGCTATATCGTCAATTTACTGAAACAGAAGAACTAGTCATCGTGGAGATGGAATCAAAGCCAAATTACATCTTCCAAATGCAGGGTTCAGTTTCTTCCCTGTGATTGCAAAAACATTGCACAATACTACAAAGAAGAAAGCTAGGGTGAAAAATCCGATTAATCAATTTGCTTTAGCCCTATTTAGCAATATCTGGAAGATTTATCATGGAACTTTTACCATGTAAATACAAAGTAAAACAAATGAAACTCTTTACCTACACACCATTACAATCTCAAAGACAGAAGATAATATGAATAACCATTTATACAATTTGACATAACATTCTAATAGTACCTTCTCTACCACATATCTAACTGACCTACATTCCTTACTTTGTATATTAGGGACATCTGTCCTGACAGCCATATACTAATAATTCTGTGAATAATATACATCCAATCACATGCTTCAAATAATTAGCTGTGTGGTTTTTGAAAGTGTTTAATCCATAAGTATTAACTTGCTTTCACTAGTACTAACCAGAAGGCATTAATCACTAAAATTTACGAGTTAGTGAACATATTGATTGATACCATTATAATAAAGACTTTTTTCATTTTTATTTATGAATAACTGAGTGAATGTAGGATGACTATAATTATATCATTTTTATCTACATGGAATCTGAATATCAAAAAGCACAAAGCAAATAGAATATCAGGGAAGGAGATTAGTCTTTTAAGAAAAAGTTGTTAAATAAATATAAAATTTCAGTGAACATCTTGGTGTAAGTCTGAGCTAAGTCACGTAAGACCCCAGAAGTACCACACAGAACAACACAAGCAATTGGCTCTATTTTCATTGCCTACCATAACTAGATAGTAAGAGGATATCAATAAAGAAACCAAACAATGTGTTTTACTGTAAATAGCCTGGCAAAAATGAACATATTCTAAAAGCATATTTTGTGTCTGCCAATCTAACAGACTATTGAAGGAATGGATTCCAAAGATCATTGAATTTTTTCAGGAATCTCATGCTGGGAATAACAAAAGTTTACAGCCAGAGACAGATGTAGTTAAGACAGATATGTTCATTTTAGCTTTAGAATAAAAATGAAATAATTCTCCCCTTGATTTCCTGTGGAGGAACTCTCCTACAAATCACAACATCCTTTTATTAGTAAGTATTAAAAGAAGTTCAACATGATTTATTAGCATTATATCTTTTCCATGTTCAATAGACTCAAGAATCCTTTTCTTAGATGTCACATACACACACACACACACACACACACACACACAAACAGAAACACACACATAAAGAGAATAAAAGGACAACTCCCCATTCAATAAAATACAACCATTGTAATTTATTTTTCAAGATGTATGAGTCAATTAGTCACTAATTAGGTGGGTATTGAGTAATAAGGGCAGACAAGGTCTCACATGAAGTCAATATCTATGACTTTATTAAATAATTGAGAGGTAAAGGTTAGCATGAATTTTTCTGTGGAGGACTATTCTAACAGTGAATTTGTCTGACGTATTTTCTGTTCACTGAAAACCTGTCAAAGTAGTGAAAGAAGCACTGTGAAGCCTGGTAGAGAGGTTGGTAATTAATAATGACTGGAAGAATCCAGAAATGAGTGGTGTGTTCAACCAAGTCATTTTGATCAGATCTAAATGGTGCCTTCGGCAAGTCATCGTATTCAATCAGCCAAATCAAAGGAACACGTTTAAATTTTAAAATGAACATAGATAAATGTTTTCTTCTAAGATAAGTTCGTAAGGAAACCTAATAAAATCGACGAATGCCAAATATCTTATATTTCATTTCAAAAGTCACATTCATAATTCCACAGCAGCATCTATGGCAAGCAACACATTATGAGTCTTTTCATTAAAAAAAAAAAATGAGTTTAACTTTAAAATGGTTTAAAAGTTTCCTATATTCCCCCTTATCAGGTGATAATTTTTAGAAGTACTATTGTACAGAAAATCTAGGAAATAGGAACTCTGTAAGTGTTATGTAAACACTCATAAAAAAAAAATAGAGGAATTAAGGGAACATATTCCAAAGGAAGCAACACTGACCTAGAAATGTAAGTAATTGGGTCACATTTTATCTCAGTGTTTATCGAATTTGTAACCTCAGATAACACTTTTGATCCCTGGCTCCCTATTCAGTTGAGCACTTAAGTGAGGAACTACACCTGCCTTCTAGTCTTAATTCATGCTAGCAAAAAAGTTTATAAACCACACAAAACTGAACACACGAACATGTAGATAGGCATTCTCCAAGTCACACTGTATAATACAAACCAAGAGAGAAGGAGACTTACACTGAAAAGTATGTTATTTGAATCTTTCTATAATATGATATATTTAACATGCTAGGTATTTTAAAGCATCTAAAGCCATAAACTATAAACAGTTTTATATTTTATTGGACTTGAAAATAATGAGTAAATGCATTTGTTTAAAGAAAAATTGCTAGCTAGAATGCATTTTAAAATTTGATTGTGTGTGTGTGTGTGTGTGTGTGTAGTGTGTGTTTGGGTGTGTTGTGTGTGTTGTGTATGTGGTGTGTGCTTGTGTGGGGTGTGTGTGTGTGTGTGTGTGTCTGGTGTGAGGTCTCGGGGCACAGTGCGTACATGCCACTGTAAGCAGGTGGGGGGGTCAGAGATTGAAATTTGATTCTCTCCACTTTTGGGGTTGCCAAGGACTGAACTTCATTGAACAGGCTTCTGCTTATGCAGCAATCTCCTTTTCCTGCTGAGTCATCTTGTGGGCCAGTAGAATGGCATACCTCTGATTTTACTGTATTAAGTCTCAGTCAACAGATGAAGACCTTAAAAACATTACGGTTTTTTGTTTTGTTTGTTTTTGTTTTTTGTATTGAGTGGCAAGAACAACTGTCAATCATATAATTAAGGAATGTTGTACTTCAGTCATTCAACAGCAATTCTCAGTTATAATACAGACCAAGAACAAACAATTTAAAGTAACTTTTAGCAAGTGAACTTATTCTGTTGAATTCTAAAATCACCAACAACCTTAGCACTGTGATGTGACAGCCACAGGATTTGAACTTTTATTTTTCTAATACAGCCAGAAATTATGCTCATAGGTAAATGTAAATCTCAATGTTCACCAACAACCTTCTTTTTGTAGCATATGGAGACCATTACAGAGCTACACAATTGGGAAAATGCAAAAGTAATTTAAAGTGGGGTTCACATTCCCCAGTGATACATCTGCAGCACAACTGTTATACCGAAGGCTTAGGGAAAAGAGTGGAAGAATGAGTGGAGAGATAGTAAGAGCAGGAGATTCACAAATCTACTGAGAGATAGTGTCCTAGACACAATAGGGGAGCTGCACCCATAAAACTGCACCAATATGGTAGTCTAAATAAGAACTGACACTGACACCATTTATTTGCCTACATGGATGGAGTAAATTTCATAAGGTCCCATGCCTATATAAGGAGCTAACAGGCAAACTGATGGATGCAGAGAGAGGGCAAAGCCATTTCATCCCTCATTGGTCATCCAATCCCAGGGATTATATATCAACAGGTTTACATACAAGCAACACTAAATGGATTCAGTAGAATATATACATATATGAATTCATGAATTTGAGAATGAGAAGAGCAGGGAATATGGGATAAATTGGAGGGGTTGAAAAAGATAGAAATTATAGCACTTATGAATAAAATTCTCAAAGAAAGAAAGAAAGAAAGAAAGAGAAAAAGAAAAAGAGGACCCAGACAATTTTATAGTTATCCATTGGTTACAAAGTGAATTCAATACCAAGATTGGTTACATGTGAGATCCAAACCCAAAGAAAGAAAGAAAGAAAGAAAGAAAGAAAGAAGACAGAGAAGAGGAGAGGAGAGAAAAGAAAAAGATTCAAGTGAGTTCTCATCATTTGGTCGACCTTTTGTATGACCATTTTAATTATTTTATTCCATAGACCCTACATTGTGTCTTTCAACCATTCATATCCTTCTATTAAAGTTTTCTGCTACAAAGCATAGGCACATAGTTCTAACTTAGCAATCATTTACATTCAATTTTCTGAAAAAAATATGATGGAAGGAAATGATATTTACAGAGCATGGCTTTAAGTATATGCACTCTATCCGTCATCTATTCTTGGAATGAGACAAAATCTACCCATGAATTAAATAATCAGAGTGGCATATATGTTGTATTTTTATCACAACATATGGTACTAAGGCACTTCTAAACTGAGTATTAGAAGATTATCCAGCAGAACTTGCTGTCCTTGAGCCAAGGTGGTCAGAATCTAAGTTCATTTGAACTCACTTGCAATACTCAAAGTTGAGTATTTCATGGAAAGGGTAAATTTATGGTTCAGTAGTCAATTGTTTTAGACAATGCTTAATGTGGACTTTTCTTCATAATTGGAACTTTGTGTAAAAAATTAATTTATGTAATTCTCCAAGATACATCCCAAATTATAAATTCCTCTTTTTCCTATAAACTGGCCTTATTCAAAGTGGTAGAGAGACAAAGCATCCAACTTGACCCAGCTCTTGAGAGCTTATTACTGACAAAGACAAATGAGTCCTAATGACTCTAGGGGACATTTCACTGACTGAGAATCTGAGTATTAAGGGAAGAGTCACTGTTCTGAGGACAGAATTCTATATATGTCCGGATCAGAGTAGGCTCTAGGAAGTCAGTGTAATAGTGTGCATGTGACTTTCTGTGTGAAATCTTTTGTTTTTAGAAACAATATACATCTAATAAATTATATCTGATTTTTAAAAAAATCTCTATTTACTCACTTTAAATCAAAGACAAGCAATATTAGTCAAATAAATAAAGAAAAGGACAATGAGCTCACTGAGGTTG
This sequence comes from Rhynchomys soricoides, assembly GCA_019843965.1. Taxonomy (NCBI): domain Eukaryota; kingdom Metazoa; phylum Chordata; class Mammalia; order Rodentia; family Muridae; genus Rhynchomys; species Rhynchomys soricoides. The sequence continues at coordinate 33,665,756 of JADRCH010000005.1, read as the reverse complement.
TAAAACACAAAATCAGCACTTTCTTACAGCCCCACAATTCAATTGACCCAGGGAGCTGCCTTGGGGATATGCCATTTGAAGCTTCTCTGTGGATTATATTGTGATAAAACCCAGCTTTATTTCATAGGTAATGAATTATGTAAAAAGGTTGTTATATACTTTTCTACCTCTCCAAGATGTATGCTACTATCTTTATTGATATCCTCTTTCATTTAGCACAAAGTATTTCACATTAAGAACAGAACTAAAGAATTGGCTCAGTAGTTAGGAGCAGTGGATGTCCTTCCAAAGGGCCCTGGTTCAGTTCTGACATGGCAGTTCACATCTGTCTATAACTCCAGTTCCATGGGATCCAAGACACTTGGCAAGATACTTTTATACAGGCAAGACACTTTTATATGTATAGAAAAATAAAAATAAAATTTAAGGACTGAAATGCCATCCTTCCTACTCAACAGCCACAGAACAGTAAATGCTAAGGATGGCTGTCCTTCAAAAGAGACTGATTCTACAAACCATGAAGATTTAAAATAGAGGCATTGGAAGTTATTTTTAGAAACACAATATGCAAAAGCAAGGTCCAGCACAGTTGTCTCTGATTGCCTCTTCCCTAAGATTGGTGTGTCTCATTTTTGCAAAAGATTTTAGTATTGTTGAAAAAACCAAGGTGACAAAGAAGAAAAGTATGCATTTGCTAAGACTGGAAGGAAAATTAATGAGTAAATTATCTATGTGCTTAATGAGATTTAATGACCTAGGAGTGATGGACTAAGCAAATGTGATCAGACACATGGACTAAAGGAGCTAAGAGTCCTCAAATTGTTAGCTCATGAGCAGAGGGTGATTCACTAGGAGTGGCTGAGAATCAGAGGAGGAAAAGGCCAATCAAAAACTAGACAAATAGTGTTAAAATATTTCTTCAAATATTATACAAAACTGGGTATAAAAAACAAACAGTTTAGGATTGGATTGAGAAATGCCAAGAAAGGGCAAATGAGGACAAGACATAAAATGAAACATTGAGATATTTAACCCAATACTCCAGATTATGCCCAGAATATCTACCTTCTCAATTAGATCATAAATTCTTAGAAGAGGACACCCTTCATGTGTGTTTTTTCATCGGAGTTAAAACAAGGAGGACCCATATAGAGATGCTCAAGAGAACCAAGAAAAAGAATGTTGAACAAATACAACAAAACTGTTAGAGAGTTAGATGTTCTGCGACAGTGATTTTTAGTAAAGAAAGCTAGACTTCCCAAAAAGAGAACTGTAAGATAACTAAGTAGTATTCTCATTATAACCAAATTCTATATGCATCCCTGCTAAACTCATAGATAACTTTGACCATGGCAAAAACTACAGGAATTACTCATTCTCTAGGTCAATGGATTTGTAAGAGGACATTGCTTGTAGTCTGTGAGTCTGGGCATGAGGTGAATTGTGACTACTCAAGGAGGGTCTCCATTCATCTTCTGAAGACATCATCCTGCACAACAGCCATGTCATGAAATGATAAAGAGAACTGACGTTGTTTGGGAATGAAGAGCAAAACCAACATTCTGTAGACCTGAAGCTATCTGCTAGGTGGTGAGTGGAGAGGAAAAGAGGACCGGAAGCAATAGAAAGTTGGAAATTCTATCTGTGCGAAGAATCACCTAAAAGCATTTGAAACTGGTAAGTCCACCGACACTGAGCAAAATTTCTCCATCATTTTCAGATTCCTACTAATTTTCCATGTGTTGATTTCTATGGAGAAGTAACAAATCACCCATGAAGACTGTTATGCTGTGTGCAGTTTGCTACAACTCTGCTGCTGCTTAGAACATTGGGGCCAACTTATAGTACCACCAGGACAAAACAAAAGTAAAAGATATACAGTATGTCAGAGACAAATGCTAAGCAATGGCCTAATCACATTATTTTCCCAAAATGACGAGAAATATAGAAATGTGAACCTTGTGTAGTATAGATTACGTGACAACTGTGAGAGAACTAAGACTGAGACTAATCTTGGATCAGTGGCCTTAATGATCAATGCCCAGAAGGAATTATATTGAAAATAACAGGTGACCTGCTAGCATTATAATTTGAATTTATCTACCAAGTAACTAAATTTAATGGAGTAAAAATATATGAAGTCTTCTTTACATGAGAGAGAAAGAAAAGAAAGTATCGCTACAGGTGAAACATTTCTACCGAATTATAAAAAAAAACCCATTTAAAGTATAACAACATATTTTAATAGATAGTTTCATTAATTATATGCCTGACTTGAAAGCTTTTGAAACAGCAGGGGCTAGTGACTCTCCTTTTCAGTATAAAGCATCAGCATTTTTCTCAGTAGCAAACTGACAAACAGTAGCAAACTGACTGCTGTGAAATTAAACCATCTACCATAAACCTAAAAAACAATGTTATGCTTTTATTTTTTACAGTGCACATCATACAATAGTTTGAAAAGGAGAAGTGATTTTAAAATGAGGTAAAAATATGAATTTTTCATTGGGATATAAACTGAAAACAGTCTCATAGCACACAAATGGGAGCCATATTTACTTCTATTCAATACCATGAATGATCATATGTTAATATTCTTGATATTCTCGATACTGAGAAAATTAACAGAACACCAAATATAATCCAAGGAGTTATTGACTATAACAAATAGTGATTTTTTTAATAACACACCATTATTTCTTGTTCTCTTTTCATTGTTACATTGTTAAAGAAAAGAAACAGGCTATAACATGCATTTATGAATATGCATTAATTATAATGTATATAGTGAACTTTAACATCATTTTCATAACTTCCATTCTTCCTGTAAATCTGCATTTCCATCTGGTATCAGTTGCACATGGATTTAGAAAAGGTTTAAGAATTTCTTTACAAAGAAGTTTCCCTGTTTTAAATCTTCTCTAACTTTTTGAAATTTCAGTCACAGAATGTTAGATGTTAGAGGCTTCATTGTCTCTGAAGCCAAGCTCATTATTCTTCAGTATTTTTACCCTCTATTCTTCAGCTTTCATAAGTTCCATCCTTAATTTAACCAATTTTCTTCTTTGTCACCTCCAATCTTCTCTTGAGTCTATAAAGTGATTTTCTTTCTCATTTACGTTGCTGCATTTTCAAGACTATAATGTTCTTTCCCTCTTCTTTTCATTTCCGCAAGAGATTCTACTTATTGTAGAATCTCTTATTGTACTTACTTATTGTAGAATGTATTTTCTCTGAAGACCTTGGAAATGATGTAATAGGAGCTCTAGCACCCCTGCATGCTAACAGAAAGGTTAGTGATCCATTGTTATGGTCTATCTATTGTTTGTTCCAATGTATGCCAGGATTTTTTCTTTCTTCAAATAGCTATGGGTTTTTTAATGGGACAGTGAAAGGCAGTGGCATGTTGAAAGAGACAGTTTTGTTATGTTTTTCAGAAAATGCATTTCTAAGAGGCAGTCAAAATCATTGACACATGGTAAACTCATCATTTCTTAAAGTCAGTAAGCCACACTCTCTATACAGTTCCTCCAGCTGATCAAAGTAGCTTGATTGTTTCCTTTCTAGTCTTATGCATATATTCTGATCTAACATCTATAATTTATAATTTATAGCAAAAATTTAATATAGTTTGTATACTAAGATCTTTCTTTCTTTGTTGCTTCACTCCTTTTGAGTATTCCTCTCTTTCTAGAATTTTCTTTTAGTTGGCATTGCTTCCTTTAGTTCTACACACTGCTCCTAAAACAGAACCTAGTAAGGGGCTTCATTCTGTTCTCAGCAGTGCAGAACCACTAAAACATTTCATAGTAGCAAAACTTAGTGTATATAGAAATGCATTTCTTTTCTCTTAACAGTGCTCTGAATTATCTCTAGTGACTTCAATTTTCTTTTTTTTTTAATTTATTTTATTTTTTCATACTTTATATACATTTCAAATGATTCCACTTTCCAGATCTCCCCTTTGGAACATTCCCATTCCCTGCCCCCCCCCGCCACTATGGGGGTATTCCCCCACCCACCCACCCATCCACTCTCGTCTTCACTCCTTGGCATTCTCCTATACTGGGGGATCTAACACACTCAGGCCCAAGGAACTCTGCTCTCCCTGATGTCTAACAAGACCCTCTTCTGCCGCATATGCGGCCAGTACCATGGGTCCCTCCATGTGTATTTTTTGGTTGGTGATTCAGTCTCCAGGAGTACTGAGGGGTCAGACCAGTTGCCACTGTTGCTCCCTCACTGGGGCTGCAAACTCCCTCAGCTCCTTCAGTCCCTTCTCCAAGTTCTCCATCTGGGACCTCACACTCAACCCTATGGTTGCTGCAAAGTGATTCTTGGGTATTCCGAACTTTTGGGCTAATATCCACTTATCAGTGAGTACATACCATGTTCATTCTTTTGTGACTGCGCTACCTTGCTCAGGATGATATTTTCAAGTTCCATCCATTTGCCTGCGAATTTCATGAAGTCATTGTTTTTAATAGCTGAGTAGTATTCCATTTTGCAAATGTACCACATTTTCTGTATCCATTCCTCTGTTGAGGGACATCTAGGTTGTTTCCAGTTTCTGGCTATTATAAATATGGCTGCTATGAACATAGTGGAACATGTGTCTTTATTACATGTTGAAGCATCTTCTGGGTATATGCTGAGGAGTGGTATTTTCTTTTCTTACAAAAATGATTTGGGGCTAGTGAGATGATTCAGTAATTAAGAGCACTTACTAATCTTGCAATGACCTGGGTTCAGTTCTCACCATGCATATGTTGGCTCACAATCATCTATTACTCCAATTGCAAGGGATTAAACACACTCTTCTATCCCCTACAGGTATTACAGGCATACTGTGCAGTAGTATACACACACAGAAAACACTCATACCAATAAAATACATAAATCCTTTGATAATATTCTGTCTCTATTGCAAGTTATTATCTGTAAGTCTTAACAAATGAAGAAAGTTGGTCTAATGAATATTTAAATCATTTTAGTCATCATATATATCATCGTGATTCACAGAGGATCATCTGTATTACATAAATAGCATCTTTGAATACATTTGCCAAATACATTAAATCTGTGTTCTCTTGCAAGATGTTGATTTTCTACTCTTACTTCCTGATACTACTGAATTAAGGCATGGCTTGATCTTTTATTCATTTTTTTAAACTTTCCTGTCTTCTTCACTATTAACATGTTTTATTCTTTCATTTATTTTTTCCTCTGATTTGTTCTTTATGCCATTTGTCACCTGACCAAAACTATGTAAAGACTATGTGTCGAATAGTACAAGAAAAAGAGAATATCACATTGGAATGATTGCAGTGGCTTGTAACCCACTATAACTTTAAAAGATGCTGAATCAATAGAGTAAGTAGTCCGGGTACCCTCTTTTAGTTGTGCTTAAAACAAAAATCACTGCTGTTGTGTCCCACCACCTGATATAAGTTGCAGGCCCTGTTTCTGAAAGGCTATAGTCTGCACTGAGAAGCTAACAGTTTAACAAAGTAAAGATGCAGAAATTATTTCAAGGAGTATCATATTCTTCACCAAGTCAAGATTGCTTTTAAAAATCTAAATGAGCCAATGAGAAACAACCTTGTAATTTTAAGTCCTGTCATATAAACCTTTTGAGATATTGAATTGACTGTTTTAGAGGCAAAATTGGCAATGACTTTTCTAATCCTAGTACCAGAGATTCATTAATCAGTAGACTTCTGAGACATATTCTAAATGGTTCATTTATAATAAGTTTGAAAGCATTAAATAAATTTATATGAACAATGTGAACTGGATAGCATCTACATAAAGGATTATCAAAGATTATACGCATTGTATCAGCCCATGTGAATGTACACCCAACAAACCTACCAACAATCCCATGACCTAGGTACTATCAGAATAAATTTTACTTATTATGGAATGAAAATACATGAATGTGAGTCATCTGATCAAGGTTGCATAATTGATACATAACAGAGCTACAATGTAAAAGTTGACCCATTAATAATTTCGTGTTGTTCAATTAAAAGTCTTAGCTTGAGTATTCCCAATTTATCTCCAACAGTCAATGAATGTGTATGAAAAAGCAAAATGATTAAAAATACCATATTCCTATCAAAAAGTCAGCTGAAACATTTAAATAATAATGTAGTTAAATAGGTATGGTTGGTGAAGAAAACACAGGCACAAATTAAAAGACTACTTTCAAAGAGTAAAGAACCAAATAAAAGACTTTTGTTTAAATTAAAAGCAATTAAAGACACCTCAGCCCTATTGTACATAGACACCACTTTACGTGCACAAGTCTTACATACTGCAGAAGTGGATTTTTATGGTAGAGGCTCATTTGTACCAACAGGCTTACATTCTTTCACTCAAGTAACAGTTGATTTTCTTTTAGCATCCTCATGTTCTAGGTGGAACCAGAAGGTCATAAAACCAATTAATTGCTTTGAAGCTTGAGGCTTCAAAGCCTGGTCAAAGTTTTCTTTTTGTAACTTAGGGTTAGCTTTAAAACACTGAAAGTACATATCTATCTAACTTCGTCTATTAAATATGGATGATATCTACTTCAAATTGATTAAAGCATAACATCAAAGAACTTCTGACACAGAGTACATGTCCATAAATCCAAAGGTCACTATTTCTCCCTCCTTGTTTGCATGTGAGCTTTATTTATCTATGAGACCTTTCATTTCTAAGTGTGAAGAGAACTCAATAGAAAAAAGCATGCAAAAACAGGAGTAGTAGAATCAGAAAATGATATGCAGTGATTCAAGGTTTAAATATAATCATTCAGAAACACACACAAACACACACACACACACACTCTCACACACACATATCTAACATATTTACTCATAAGAATGTTACAATATTTTAAATTTTGTTTACATGCCTTTTGTTCTTGAGACTTCATAATTTGCCAAAAACATTGATCCTAAATCAATTAATATCAAGTCCTATAGCCTTTACTAATTTCTGATATTATATAAACAATGCTATAAAGGCATGTTAGCAGACACAGCTTGTTGTATACATTTTTGTTGATTTAGATAAACTTTGAATAATTAAATAAACAATATAATAAATCAAAAACCAAAGTAAAACTGCATAATTGTACAATTACCTAGGTCTTAACTGATCATGTTTATGTTTTATTAACTAATTATTTTATTTGTTTACATCCCAAACGCTGCCCCAGATGTCTTCCCCACTCCCCCTCCCCTTTGCCACTGAGAGAGTACCCTCCTCTACTAGTTTGGTTTAGTTTGCAGGTTATTTTTGATTTGATAGTTTTTTTTCATGACAGTTTGTGTGTGTGTGTGTGTGTGTGTGTGTAGCCCTGGCTGTCCTGGAGCTCACTCAGTAGACCACGCTGGCCTCAAATTCAGAGGTCTGCTTGCCTCTGCCTCCTGAGTGTGGGGATCAAAGTTATATGCTGTAAACACCCTGCTTATGTTTTTTACTACTGGGTTTTTTACTAATTGTCTATGCTTATTTATTTATGCTAGTATGTTTGTGTTAAAAACTTTCCATAATTTTAAATATTCTTCTTGGTACTTTATTATTGTTTTTATTAACTATGTAAACACTATATATTCTAATGTAATTCTAATTGTATTAATATGGAAATGTTATCTGTCCTCATGATAGTGAATTTTATTTACTTATGGAGTTTGTTCTTTGAAAATTTTGTTTATAAGCAGACAGATACAGAGACACACAAACACACACACAAACACACACACACATATGTACACACATACACACATACAAACACATACACACACAAACACATATATACACACATACACACACATACAAACACATACACACACAAAGACATACACACACAAACACATACACACACAAACACATACACACACAAACACATACACACACAAACACATACACACACACATACACACACACATATACACACACACACATACACACACACATATTCACACATACATACACACACAAACGCACACACAAACACATACATACACATACACACACACATATTCACACACATATATACTTACACACACCTATACACACACACATATTCACACACACACACACACACATTCACACACATACACCCACCCCACACACACACACACACACATCACAGTACTATCATACTTCGCTCCCTCTTATTTTCGTTCTATCCCTAATAAATATCCATAGTACCAAGGTCTCAATCCTCTTTTAAAAATTTTATTATTCTTTAATCTTTTTTTACAGTCCAATCATTATCCCTATCCCAGTCTGCCCTCCAACTGTTCCTCAGCCCATTCCTCCTCCCCCTGTCTCCAAGAGGATGTCCCTACTTCTCTACCCGACCCCATCAGACCTCCCCACTCCCTGGGTCATCAAGTCTCTCTCAAAGGTTAGGTGCTTCTTCTCTCACTGAGGCCAGACCAGGCAGTCCTCTGCTGTAGATGTGTCGGGGGCCTCACATCAGCTAGTGTATGCTGCCTGGTTGAGGGCTCAGTGTTTGAAAAATCTCTGGGGTTCAGGTTAGTTGAGACTGCTGGTCATCCTATGGGGTTGCCCTACTCCTCAGCTTCTTCCAGCTTTTCCCTAATTCAACCACAGGGGTGCCCAGCTTCTGTCCATTGGTTGGGTGTATGTATCTGCATTTGACTCTTTGAGCTGCTTGTTGGACCTTTCAGAGGGCAGCTATGCTAAGCTCCTGTCTATAAGCACACCATATCATCAGTAATGTCAGGCCTTGGAGCCTCCCCTTGAGCTGAATTCCAATTTGGGCTGGTCACTGAATCTCTTTTCCCTCAGTCTCTTCTTCATCTTTGTCCCTGAAGTTCTTTTAGACAGGAACAATTCTGGGTCAGAGTTTTGACTATGGGATGGCAACCCCATTCCTCCACTTGAAGCCCTATCATTTTACTGGAGATGGACTCTATTTTTTAACCAGATTGTTCTATGACCAATTTAATTTAACCAGGTCCATCAGTGTGTCTATTAGGTTGAAGCTGAGCACTGAAGTCTGAAGAGGTCACCAGAGGCTATACAAGTGACTGTGATGTCCTTTTTCCTCTGCATTTATCAGTAACAAATAGTTCATGGGTCCAGGGTAAGACTGCCTGAGACCTTTCTAATTCCACACCTGATTGTTAAAGGGCCTGATCTTGTTCAGACTCAATGCAGGCAACTGGAGTTGTTGTGCGTTTGTGACTACAACAGCTGTGTCTTGTCCAGAAGGTGGCATTTCTTAGCACTTAGTTCTAATCTTTAGCTCTTACATTTTTCTCACTTTCATTTTTGCAGTATCCCCTGGACCTTAGAAGGGGTGGTACAACATTCTTAGTTATGACTGAGTACTCATCTGCAATTTGCTCTCAGCGTCTGGTCAACAATGAGTCACTGAACTGATCATCGTTCACAGGAAAGAGGGGGCTTCTCAGATTCAGGCCAAGAGTAGCACTGATCTGAAAGTTTCATAATCATTTTTTATCATATTTTAGTTATAATGATAAAAACCTGAGAGACAATTTGCAATAGAAATGATTTAGTTTTGCTTGGTTCTATAGAATTTATTCTATCCTGAGAGGAAACCAGGGTAGAGCTGGGCAGCTAAGGGCAGTCAATAAGCACAGAGAGTATGCTTATGAAATTGTTGGGTGTTGTTGTTGTTGTTGCTGTTGTTATTGTTGTTGTTGTTGTTGTTCTGTTTGAACCACCAACTTGTGAGATTACAGTGCCTATGCTCAGGGCTAGTTTTGCCCAATTAGTTGATTTACTCTAAAAGAACCCTTAACAAAAACACACTCAGATGTGTGAACCAATAATGTGCCAAATACTTCCCAAATATCATTCAAACTGGCAAAGATTAACCATCACATGCCCAATGTGCTTCACATGAAAAAAAAATTCACTCTGTATTTTCTTTTTCATTTTAGTAAGTATGTGGTCATGAGATCTTAAAATACAGAAGAAAGTGAAATGTCTTTCTTTATTTCTTTTTATTGGTTATTTTTTATTTATTTACATTTCAAATGTTATCCCCCTTCCCAGTTTCCCCTCTGCAAGCACCCTATCCCTCCCCCTGCTTCTATGAGGGTGCTCACCCACCCACCCACCCACTGATTATAACATATTTTAACTATTGGCCACTCTTCAATATAATTAAACAAATTGAAACCTAAGGGCAATAAGTACATATGAATAATTTATTGTGATGAAATATGCAAACCTTTCTTAATTCGTTTAATATTTACCATAAATTTAACTCTGTCTGTATGCTAATCCAAGAGTATAAATGGTAAGAATATAAATCTAAGAGTATAAAGCCTAAAATATGATTTTGATTCAAGCTAAACAAAAGTATTAGTAATCAGTGCTCTATACAAAATGGTAAAAAATGTTGGCTTATTTGAGATGTAAATGAATAGAATGATTAATAAAAATAAAATTAAAATTAAAAAAAAGTGAATCTATAGGAATTAACAATGGCAAAGTTATATTGTGTTGATAAGTCTCCCTTATGGACTATCTTAATGCTGTACAAATGTAGTGAATTCTGGATCATAAAATCCTACACCTCTAGATTTTCAAAACCATCAATTACAGGGCTGTCTTTCCACTGATTTTCTCCAGCTGTACTGCAACCTCCTGTGCCAAATGGAATCCTCCTGCCTCCTGGCAAACAGGAGGAAAACCCAGCCCCAGCCCTGTTCCAACCTGGCTATCTCCAAATCTACTGACTTGTCACTTCCAAAAAGATGCCTAGTAAGGCTTGGGCAAGTCAAGTAGCTATGCTTCTTTTGATCTTGAATATCTCAATGTACACATTTCAACAGCTTTTTCTTTCAATCTGATGGTCTCAGTAGTTGAAAAATTATTAGAATATCCAACAGGATTGAACATTTTGATCATGGTAAGAAATTTGACTTCTCCACGCCTTTTTGTTTGTTAGTTTTGTTTTTGTTTTTGACAAGGTTCTTCATTCAACTGTTCTGGTTGTACTGAAAATCATCAGTGTCTCCCTAGTGCTGAGATTAAAAGCATGCATTACCACACCTGGCCAAACATTTTCCTTAAGAACGCATATACATAAAAACACTGTGGCTTATTGTCAGTTGTTGTTTTGGCTTTCTTTGTGGTTGGGATTGTTTAATAATATGTGGCTAAGTGCTAAAAGGAAAGTAGGAGAATGTATACTATATAAAGCTAGGTAGAAAATAATGAATATAATTTAAATAACTGAAACTTAAATTTTTATACTTTTTCTTAAACTATTTTTATGGATAGATGTGTGCATCTGTATGTGGGTAAATGCACATCAGCCCAGGTGTCTACAGAGGTAGTAGATTCCCCAGAGCTAGAGTTACAAAGTGTTCTAAGCATCCTGATATAAATACTAGAAACCAGACCCAGATCCTCTGAAAGTGCTATTATCCACCACTTCACCTCTCCACCTCTAAGCCGTTTATTATTTAAGTAGCTGTGACTTTGGATGTAAAATGGGTTGCACAGTTAGCACACTGTATTTTCAAACAGAAATTTATGAAAATTTAAATATTTTCGAAGGAAATTATGATTCCTCATAAAAAGATAATTTACATATTTCATGTCATTTAAGTAAAATGGATAGATACATAAAATTGATTGTAAATTATAATTTTAGTGTCTGTATTTTTTAAAATGTGTGCTTAAATTCAAGTTATATGATGTCAAGATGCCTTCACATATTTTTTTTCTACTTAGTCACATACATGTTGGTGCTACAAAAACCAATGTCAAAACAATGGATACACACACACACACACACACACTTTCTGCTTTATAGCATTGTATTGCCTTAAACTTCTTTTGCTAATTAATTTCCCATTAGACTGATTAATGTTCTGCCTTTCTACTTTGGACAAGAATAGATTTATCCTATCACATCCTGATAATTGACATTGTTGCATGTCCTAATTGTGAGGTTTATTTTATTTTATATCATTTGAGAACATACATGTTTTTTTCTGTGAATTATCTGACAATATGATTTTAATGCTATTAAAAAAATACCTCAGACTTTCATATTACAAGTTATTTCCAACACTTCACTTCTTTCTGTCATATATGTTACTTTGATGAACACTATCAGGATGACTGAGAGTTTACTGATAACAGCTCTGCTAAATGACTAAATGTCTTCTGATCATCATAGCAGTGCACAATCCAGGATTATGTGAGGGTCACCACTGCAATTGAATTTTGATATAATTAGGAGACACTATTATACTGAGATATTAAACACAATTTAAAATGTTCTGGATATGCCAATTAGCATATGTGTGGATTCAGTTAGGGACATGATCTTGATAGATGATAGATAGATAGATAGATCAGAAAATTATGATATAACTACATGGCCCCTTCCCTTTCCTCTCTCCAAACCCTTCCATCTTACCCCTTCTTGCACTCTCCTGAATTCATTATTTTTTCATTAATTGTTACATGGATATATGTACAAATGTACACATGTACATTCCTAAATATAAAAACACTTCTTATTCAGTCGTTCATTATAATGTTATTTTTATGTATATGTTTTCAGGGCTGACAATTTGGTTTGGGTTAACAAATTTGCATGCTCTTCCTTTGGAAAGAAACATTCCTCGGTTGTCTGCAGTGCTTTGTGTAAATTTGTGGTCTTACGATCTCTTGCACATCCACATTGGCATGCCTATTGCTGTTGTCCTTGCTCAGTTCCTGCTCTTGCACATTATTTTATTTAATTTTATAAGACTAATAAAAGAAGTAGGTAGAAGGAAATGAGAGTGTTGGGCTGAAAGGAGATAAAACTTAACATTGAAAGAGATCCAGTCTGACATCTTCTAAAAAGATAGCGTTGTATATGTGTTCTTAGATTTTATCTCATTTTATGTTATTCTCTATTTTCAAAATGCTTGTACTCAAAGAGGGTCAAATAGTTACATTCTTGTTAGATTTGGGAATATGCTAGCAGTATGAGAATGAATTTTGTCAGTTCTGATGCATTATAAAAAGACAATATCTTCTTAGAATACACTTTTAATTGCTAAATTATATATTTTAAGTTAGTAACTAAGTAATAATTACTAAATAAAAACATAGTAACTACCACACCTTAGAAAGACAACTTAGAAAATTCAGTCTTCTCTAGAATCTTCATAAATCTGTAAAATGTTTTGCAACATAAACATAAGTTTCTATAATTATACTTTTTTTTTTTTTTTTTTAATTTGGAAACCCACTTGTCATGTCCTGCTGGCAAGGTAAGGTAAGTAATAATTTATGAATTCATTTTGAGTTTTATTCCTAAATATTTTATTACATTTGTTTATTTTTATTTACTATATTTTAAAATTATTTATTACTTGAGAAAGTCATACATGTGTAAAACATTACTTTGAACAGGTCCACTTACCACTCCCCATATCTTACTCCTTCTGTACCTCCCTCCTTCCACATGTTCTTTCCAACTACATGTTCATGTCTGGTTTTTTTTTAATAACCCACTGAGTTCAATTAGTGCTCATCATATGAGAATGGATGTCGTGCTGTCCACTGGAGCATAGTTAAACTTGGGGATAGCCCTGAAGAAATAGGGCTTTCTCTCCACAGAACCTATCAACTGTCAATAGCTTCTCAGGGTTCAGATCTCATTAGTACTTCATTATTTATGCAGAAATGTTGAATTTATTGGCCAATCCTCTAACTTGTTAACTATTAAAATATGTGATAGGATTGACGATGAATTATACATAATACTTTCCTTCTCTCGTCAGTGTAAAAATGATACTAGAGACGTTATGGTTGCATGGAACACATCTCTGATGTACATAAATAACAGAAAGACAGTTCGATGATAGATGATGGACAGATAAACCATGTCAGAGCCTTTGAACTCTCTCTCATTTTATGATGCTGCCTTTATTGGATTCTCAATCACATAGAATAGCTTTGTAAGTCTCTGTGTTTGTGATTCTCTATACCATTCTCAGTTGTGGAAAAATTATATGAAAGACATATTTTTCTAAAGGTTTCCAAGACAATCTCAAAAACCAATGAGTCTACAAATAATAAAATGAACAGCAATTTATGTCCATCCAATTCCTTCTTTACTACTGTTCACTCTCCTTGTGTTTGCAACATTCACTCTGTCTCTAACTGACCTCCTATTGGTGAATAAGAAAAGCCGTTCTTATCAGTTATTTTTAAATAATTTGTTTAACATAAGCACTTTTCCCATCTCAGCTACAAACCAGCAATTCTGAGAAAGTTTATTTGTTTTATTTGAGAAATGAAATTTTAAAAAAGCAATAAAAAACTTTTCCACCTTTATATTTAAATGTGTAAACTTTCTAAGGTCTCTGTATCTACTTGCTCAATATAAGTTATAATCAAAAATTCTATACAATTCTGAAATTGAATAGTGAGGCACATCTCACTGAGATTTTTGTGTGTGTGTGTATTATCTTTTACTTCAAAATGCAAAGTTCTTCAAACTACATTCCATTTCCCATCTTACATCACCTGAGTCCTTTCTATCACCAATTCTCATCAAGTTTGGACTGTAATAATCTTCCTTATATTTCTCTCTTCCTGTTTTCCTTCTCTCTATATATTTTACTTTCAACTCCTACTTTGATTTGCTAATTTTAAGACCCTTATCAGCATTCAAGAATGCTTATAAAGGAAGCCTACTTCCTGTAGCCAAAAGAGATTTTAACTCTATTTCAGTCATAGCATGCTGCTTTAAAAATTATCTCATAGCAGGCAGTTTTCTACTCTTAAAATGGGTCATATCTTTAAGACTAGATTACTTGCTGGGCAGTGGTGGAGCAAGCCTTTAATCTCAGCATTCAAGAATCAGAGGCAGGTGGATCACTGTGAGTGAAAGGCCAGCCTGGTATACATAGTTCCAGGATAGGCAAAGCCACAGAGAGACCATGTCTCAAAAACAGGACAAAAGGAAGGGAGGGGAGGAGAGGGGAGGGAAGAGAAAGGGGAGGGGAGGGGAGGGGAGGGGAAGGGAAGGGAAGGGAAGGGAAGGGAAGGGAAGGGAGCCAGGTTTGGTTTGGTGCCTCTGTCAGTAGAAGCAGAAACCTGGAATCCCCTGGACTTGCTGTTCAGCTAGTCTAGTAAGGCACTTAGTGAAACTCAGTGAGACTCTACTTCAAAATGAAGGTAAAGAGGATTAAAGAAGTCACTGAACAGTGGCCTTTGGCTTCCACATTCACACATGTACACACACATACACATACCCTATAATTCCCCACAAAAACACACACACACACACACAGAGAGAGAGAGAGAGAGAGAGAGAGAGAGGGAAAGAGAGAGAGAGAGACATACATGCTCATGCATGCAAACAAACAGTTTATATACATATTACTTTTTTTATAATCAATTCTAAAATCTCCTTTGCCCTTAATGAATTTAAAAACATCAGAAAGAAAAAGTATGTTTTCTGGGTGCTATTAATGTTTTCACTGAGACTGCTATATGAATGTTATGTCTATACTGAAAAGAAGTCAACCAATGCTTCATATACATGAATTTTATAAAGCCAAATATATCAAAAGGAATAAAGTCTGGCCATCTGCAGGAAAGATGATATGAGCATTTCAAGGCTGTGAGTAAACAAGATGCCAAGGAACCTTTGAATCACTCTCTAAAAATGGGTTCTAAGACTTAATGGAAGGCTTCCTCTTTTTGACAGTTGATTACTAAGATTTCTATTACAAAAATATGTATATTTGTTCATCTTGTAAATGTGGTACTTACTTAAATGTAACCTTGAACTTGAAAAATGTGACCATCATCTTCAAAAAGGATAGTTAATGCATTTGGACAGCTACAGTGAACACTCATGAAGCTCCCATCTGCATTGGCTTAGAGGAGAAATATAAAACATTTGTGAATTGAAATTTACCTCAATGTAGTTTCTAGGAAATCATTCATAAAATCACAGCTGCAGCTAATTTCCATTTCTATGGACTTTGCATTGGTTAAAAGTAGGGAAAAGGGATCATATTATTTTTGAAAGTCATGCACAGAAAACTAAATTACATCATTCTAAGCATACAAATCTTAATAATTCACTGAATGACAAGTCATTATCCCCATTCTTAAGTAAAACTCTGACACCACATCCAAGCATTTAGTGTGAGCTCTCTACCTCAGTAGTCTATATTTCAGAAAAAAAACATTACTTCGTATTTTGTGATACATATGACTGTAACAGTGTTCTGACCAATTTTCACATTGGCTATTACAATGAAGAGGAGAAAGCAGGCAATAATAGGTTTGTTAGTAATAAATGAGTAATTGTGTGGTGGTTTAAATATGCTTGGCCCAGGGAACGGCACTATTAGGAGGTGTGGCCTTGTTGGAGTAAGTGTGGCCTTGTTGGAGTGGGTGTGTCATTCTGGGGATGGGCTTTGTGACCCTCCTCCTAGCTATTTCTCTCGGCTGTAGTTGAGCCATGATGTAGAACTCTCAGCTCCTCCAGCACTATGTCTGCCTGCACACTGCCATGCTTCCTGCATGATGATAATGGACTAAACCTCTGAAAGTGTAAACTAGCCCCAGAGAAGGGTTGTTCTTTATAAGAGTTGCCTTGGTCATAGTGTTTCTTCGCAGCAATGGAAACCCTAACTAAGACAGTAATGAACAAAGAGAAAAGTGTATACCATTTTCACATCTAACTTTGTATTAAGTGCATGGATAAGTAAAACAACAGAGAGACTTTAATAAAAGATTACCATATTTTTGTGGTTTTTCCACATGTATGTATGTGAAGACAAGAGGAGAAAGTAGAGGTAAAAACAGAAAATGATAGACTGAGACTTTGAAAGACCTCTACAGGTCATCATGAGAGGAATATTTTTAACAATTATATAAGAAAGCAGTAGAGAATGAAGGAGGATAAACATCAATCCCACTAATACATATATAGAAGAGAAACTCAATCATCAACAATTCTCAGCTGTGAATCTCTAGCTACAGAAATAACTACTCAGACATGGTGTGTGCACTGGTGTAACTGTGGCAAAAGCATCATTGGAGTAACCAAACACTTTCTCATTCAAGTTAAGTCCCATGCTAAAACATGAAATCCATTCTTGGCACTATTACTGGGTACCTATTGGTAGACTGTTTATAGGGCCGTCCGCTGTATTCTCCTAAATGGATATAGTATTTTACCATTCCCTAAGGACTTCTTGTTATACCCATAGGTCAGTACACCTGTTAACCCTCATCTAATAAATTTCTCTTTGTAGTAGATGATGATTTACATACACACACACACACAAACGTGCGTGCGCACACACACACACACACACACACACACACACACACACAAGCTGCAAAACATAAAAGACTAGAGAATGCCAGCTCTAAAAGGACTATATATTCCAAACCACTTCTCCTGAGGCTCAGGCATTATAGTGGAAGATGGAAGCAAAAGACTATAAGAGACAGAGGCAGTGGGTGACCACAAGGAAACTTTGTCTTCTGGATGCATCCAGGAAGCTATACATAGGAACTCACAGCAACAGCCACAGAATGCATGAAATCAGTGCATTCTTAAGTCAGACAAATACCAGTATGGACAGTAGAATTAAAAGCATTTCCGCTCCTAACTGTGGAGCTGTTGGCAACTGTTTGATGCCAGGAGAGGGGAAGATAGTTCTTTTGTAGAATGTAGCCCCAGCCAACCATGCTCCAGTGGAAAAGCACACATCCAGGAATATGTCTGCAGCACAATTTGGTCTTGAAAGGGCTTAAAAAGAAACAAAAAAAGACAAAACCAAGCTAGGTAGGTACTAAAGTGCAATGGATATGAACAGAGTTGAGTTATACATATGATTTAAACTTATTGTATGAAATTTTGAAAGAACAAATTTTTAAAAAATGTAAACCACTTCATAAAAGGCATTTAGATTAACAATGTAGTCAATATAATGATATGGACACTTTTTTGACAAAAGGAAAATATTTGTCAAAAACAATTCTCGATTTAAATACGTTTTCCTTTAAATTATTAATGATTTTAAACTTCATCTAATTTACTAACTGCTGGCAATGACTCTGAGAAAGCCAATAGATGACATATAATTATAAATAATACTTAGAAATGGATACTTTTTCAAAGAATGATTGATTGTTGTTGTATACAACATGCAAGAGCTACTCACTATTTTTAAGTAATTTCATTTATTATATGTACATAGCAAAATGGTGATCAATTGAGATTTTTTGAAGTGATTAGTTTTATAATAGAATTTGTCAAAAATCATAATTAATTAAAATACATACATTGTGGTCAGTACTTTGTCCTATTAGACATTCTTCCTGGGATTTTAACTGTATCTTGAGATTACCACAAATTTTGTGAGGGGAGTTTATAAACTGAGAAGGTGGTTAACAGAATTAGATTTATCCTCAAATCTTGCATTTAAGCCTCAGCTAGGGAAAAGCATGTGTATAAATAATGTCTTTAGTGAAATCTATCACATTTCTCCAAATAAATGTGAAGATTTCATTAAATCTGGCTTGTACATTCATTTTAGCCACAAAATGTTACCTCTCTCATACCTGAGCAATACTTCCCATTTCTCAAACTGTGAATTATTCTGTATTCATTCTTGACATTACAGAGTTAAACAAGATAAAATAAATAAATAAGCAAACAGGCAAAAAGATAAAAAAAATATTAAAATAAATGATGTCAAAATAGGCATCACTGAACACATAGTATACCAGCATCAACAAATTTAGCATTGTTTCCCATTTGCTCATTTTGTTATTTTGCAATGTAACATCCAGAAACTTTGGAACCAAGAAATATCTTCTGTTTGTGTAAAGCTAGCATGTATAAGTGATTTAGTGTTTCTCTATGGTCAAGTAAAGTACTGGAAATTTTCCCTTTGAATAAACAGAACAGGATTCTAAGACAAATGCATCACCATCACATTTAATTTGTCTTAGAAATGTCACATTGAAAATATTTTATTTTATTAGCTCTCCTTTAAAGGAAGAGTTGAAGGTGTAGGTTTACAAAGATCTTAACAGGGCTTGATATGCCTGGAAATGAGCCATGTTTACATTTATCACACACGAGGAATCTCAGAAGAATCATAACCACAAGTCTCAAATCTATGTGGGTTTCTCTTTGTTTTGTAAATTTATGATTAGAATCACTACCAAACATTTACATTAAGGACAGCTGGCTTGAAGATCAATGCAATGACAAATGTACTAGACACTTGGTGGCAAAGGAACAGTCACAAAAGATGGCTGAGTGTTAGAAAACCCGGTGGAGTAAGGATCTTCAGATTAATCACGAAGTGAAAGGATTCAAACAATGCCATACTAAAGTAAGCTAGCTTGTAATTTATACTCATTCATTCAATGTGAAGATATAGATTCAGGAGGTATAGGGGTTTTCTCGGGACTTATTAGGTGAAGGCCAGATCCTTCAAAATGAATGCCAGGGTCTTACTTCCCCTTCTGGGAATCTATGCAACAAGGGAAAATTACACTAAACACAAACGAGTCAAATGGAAATATGTGCCTCTTGTAGACTGTCAAAGGATACTACCCTTTAATCTGAGTGCACACACAACTTCTATTCAATATCTGACTAGCCTCAATGGGAATCAAATGCTAGGGCAGGGACATGCAATCCTATGTGGATTGAACTGATTTGCCAGGGAGTCATCACAAATACCAGATTACAAATTGATTTTCTCAAAATTCTGTAGAAAGAAAAAATCTAAGATGATGGTGTCAGCTGTCAGCTCCTGTTTCCTCACATACTTTTTGCATGGTGTGAATCTCTATTTCTATGCCCAGTATCTACTTAGTGCATGGTGTCTGCCAAAGCTTGGACTTTCTGTTGAATTTTCCTCAGGCATAACTGTTTAATTATCAGGGACAGGGGGATCTCTTGCAAAGTTCTATGGCACCTGCCAAATTCAAATCCAGTTTTTAAGCATTCGGGTTGCCTGGGTTTTTCACATCCAAGTACAGAAATCTGTCAGTTCAAGTTTCTCACTTTCCATCTCTACTCACAGAGGGCCCCCCCCCAGTATTTTTTTAATAGAAAAGATGCCATTTAGCTTCCTACTCACAGTATCTTTGAATGTTTTACCAAGATTTTATGTTGCAAAAATTCACTTTATAAATTGTATTTCTTGTCCAGCTAAATTACATAATCATACACATCAACACATATAAGAAAAAATTAGGAACTACCGACAATTATTCCTGAACATCTAATTATTTCAAGTTAATTTTCCTCAGAACACTTAAGACTAAGGAAATCAGAAAGATCTTAACATAGACTTTGCCTGATTTCTTTCTTTGATAGTAAAACGAACTATGGAACATCTATAGCACTTTTCAGAGATATTGTGAATTGACAATTTGGTAATTTATAGGGACTTATCAAACTGCAGTGATGGTGTGAGAAACTCAATAGATCGGTAGCCTGTTAGTCTCGAAATTTATCACTGGCTTCATAAGGAAACTTCATGTATGGATGAATGAGGAATCTCCAAACATGCTGCTACCATCTGCTGTGAATTCTTGGAGATCATGTCCTTGGAGTGTGGAAGCTAAGACAAACTCTTGAAATTTAACATCAAAATTTACTGTCTTCCCAATACATTTTCCAAATTCAGTTACTCTTTATCTGTATGTATTATATAATATAACCTACAAACATTTGTTTTCTATTATTTTTACTAATATCTGTCAAAAGAAGGGGATTTTTAAGAAAAGATCCTGATTAACACCGTTTACCTAAATTTTCATTAAAATTTACACATTCTTACAATGCAGTAAGAAGCTGTGAATGAGTATCTGGTAAAATAGCATCTATAAAGGTAATTCCTTAACAAGAATCCTGTGATTTAGAATATTAAGAAGGTGAGAATTGTCAAAGTAGATGTGAGAAAAAAATACTAAAAGAAGAATTGCCACATTTTAAATGGTCACTTCAGTATAAAAATAGCTTTATAAATATAATAAGCTCCTCTTATTTAAAGCACACTAAAGAGGATAGAGAGGTGATTCAGTGTTAAAAGTACTTGCTAATTTTGCAGAGAGCCCAGGTGCAGTTCCCAGAACCCTCACCATACAATTTACAACTGCCAGTAATTCCATTTCTAAGAAATCTGACACCCTCTTCTTGCTCATTGGAAACCAACAAGCACATGATGCACATACATTCATGCAAGTAAGCACACATAGGTAAATGTAAATAAATACTTTTTGAAAATCATTCTCTATGTAAAGGTTTTTTTTTTTTCATTCAACACTATGAAATGTTACCCTTCACAATAGGAAAATAACAATAGGTTCATTAAACTGAATTAAACAAAACATGTAAGCTATATTATAGACCATCTCAAACCTAGAACCTGAAAAACGGGAAGATTATTCTTACCATAAATCTGAATAGAATTCTATTCTGTAGT
This sequence comes from Rhynchomys soricoides, assembly GCA_019843965.1. NCBI lineage: Eukaryota > Metazoa > Chordata > Mammalia > Rodentia > Muridae > Rhynchomys > Rhynchomys soricoides. The sequence continues at coordinate 33,644,250 of JADRCH010000005.1, read as the reverse complement.
AATTTATGGTTTGACCCTTAAATAAGAATTAATTTTTGTCTGGTTATGCATTCTTTTGTGCTGGTTTGACTTTGTATGAAAAAATAATCATATTCTTTACAAAGGATGATAGCCCACAGTCCATCTGATATTAAAATGTGCTTTGCATAATTGTCAGCTGTAGGAAAAGTGCTATGATAAAAAGAAATCTCTCAAGTAAACAAGGACAGGTGGCAGCCGGAGTTACATCTGCTATTAATCTGTATCAGAGGAGAAGAACAGACGAGACAGCAGGAGAAAACCAAAAGAATTCTGTAGCACGCTGGAGATGCACTTTCATATGTGTGAAGAGCTTATTTGCTTGCTCTCCTGCAAACTAAAAATACATTCATAAAACGGAACAGAGTAATTATCGTGTCAGAAGACTCTTGTGTGTATTATAGTCAAATTAAATTGAACTAAAATCCATCATGGGAAGGAGGTGTCAGAGAAAAGACAATGAAAAGGTAAATTACAATGAAGCTGTCCTATTCAAGGGCCTGTCTAATGGCACTGACCAATAAGCACATGAGTTATGATACAGTGTCCTATTTACAATTTAAAATCTAGAAATGTCTTCTACATTCTCTAGTCTTCTGTCCTGGGAGTTATACCCAATGCATTATAATTATTTTAATCTATGGAAATCAATGGGACACACCTGTGTATGGCCTTAGCTGTCTTCAAAAGCCTTTAAAGAACATAAATGATGTTTTTATAGAATATTGCTGTGAGTAGAACGATACCTGTTATTCATCACTCGGTGAGAGTTCAATAAGGATGATGGATTGCTTGCTTTAGTAGATGCACCACGCATACACAGAAATCTATGTCTTGTTACATTGCTATAGCATTGTAAAAGTAGTAAATATGCCTTCTGTTTGCTAAGATCACTGTTGCTTTGGGGATTAACTTCACTGGACATGATTTAAATCCTGGAGAGAAAATTGTTTTGTTTTAAAGTCTACCTTCATTTTGGCCAAAAGAAAGAAAGGGAAGAAAGGAAGGGAGGGAGGGAGGGAGGGAGGGAGGGAGGGAGAGAGGGATGGAGAGAGAGAGAGAGATAGATATTCATCCTTCACCTGATGATCTGGTTGTCTGGTTGTATAATGAGCAGTGAAGTGAAATCTTAAGGCTGTTGTCATGGTGTGGTTCTCTTACACTGCAAAGAACTCATAAGAGTTTACTGCTTTCTCCCACATAGGTTACTATTCTTTTTTTTTTTTTCCACTGGGGACTGGGTTCACTTTAATAATGTATCTGCTTGGTATTATGCAACCCCATTTACAACCAGAAAGCTGGTTACTTACATCTTCAGACCCTTTGACTACACTGGAGATTTATGCAGTATCATGATAACTTTTCATTGTCTTCTCTTTTTTTTTTATTGTTTTATTTTCATATAGGTAACTATTCTATACCTTCCTAAGAAGAAAGTTTTCTCATCCCTGCTAATATGCGTTGTACTGATAGACTCAGATGGCACCATCTTGAGCACAGACACGTCTAAAATATTTAGAAAATTTCTATATAATTGTATAAAAAGAGAGTGCTGTGCCTTTATTTAAGATGATTAAGTCTAATAAATTTAATTTAGAAGAAATATTTTTAAAAAATAATTGTAACAGCATTCTCTTATAATTTCTTCTATTTATACAGCAGAACATTCCTATATCAATAATAATGTACATTACTCAACCTTGTCTATTATTTTTATTCAACAGTGTAGTACTTTTCCACTCAGAGTATACAATGGAATTAAAATTATGTTTCCTCTTATTTAAATTAACATATTAAATCTTGAAATTTTCAGTAGCTTCACATCAAAAGGAAGCTTTAGTTGTATAAAATGAAATCCAGAGTAATAAAAACTGAATTTTAGTTGCTGGTATTATGTCATAGAAAAAAGTGGAAATTTTCTTCATAGAAAATGAAGGAAGAAAGACAAGTGTAAGAAGGAATAGTGAACCAAAATAGATGTCTTCTTTACCTACATGGTTCTGTGCCTGAGCGTAATGGATCATTTTAATGCCTTTCTCTGAGGAGAAACCTTTTACAATCTGGCTAGTTTCCTCCCTCTGTGGCAAAGTCCCCAAATAAATGACAATCACTTTGACTTCTTCCATATCAACACCTAATGAGACATTAGGGTAAGTCAAACTTGGAGGGGGTTGTATTCATGTCGAATGTAGTCCCAGGTTTTCACATTGTTAGTTTCATTCTGTCCTAGGCTGAAAAGTAAGGGAAAATTTAGGCTCACTTTCAGAGGTACTGGGTTTATGCAAATTTGTACACTTGAAGCTTATGAATATTTTATGATTTAATAATATTGTTGCCAACACATGAGGGAATTATACTTAATTGCTTTTAGAATTATGTATGGTGTACAAAAGAATTAAGACCATCAAGACAAATTTAATTGACACAGAATGGGATTAAGCATAGCAGAAGAACGAAAATGGATTCATCTGTCTCTAGTACACTGATGGTTTCCTCCCTCTTTGTCTGTGTTCTCTGCTATGTCCATTCTTCTAAAGGAACTATTCAGTACTATTTGACAGCAGCTTTTTTTGCTCTGGTAAGGATAAGGTCAATAAGATAATATTTTCTCACATAAAAAAATGGGAAAGAACAAAAATAAGATTGTCTGATGGTTATACTATGAATAATAATCAAAGAGAGCAAAAGCCCATGGAAATGGAGAATAGGTGCCCACCCTGACAGAATTATATCCATTGAATTATGTACAGTGCTAACTAATGACATCTAGAAATAAATGGTAAGTATTATTATAATTCAGGTTTACCTCAAAAGTGAAAGCAATAGGAAGATTGCAGGGGGAAGGTTAAAAGCAAAAGCAAACAAATACTTGGTGGCAGAACGGGCACAGGTTCTCAAATACTGAATTGTATAAGGGATTCAAATAAGAACGTTTAACTCATAAATGTTGAGACTTGGCGAAGAGCTACCCAGAGAGAAAGAATCAGTTTCCTCTGGGAACAAGCTCTCACCTACACTGTCTAATTCTGAGTGGTCAGCGTTAGACACATGGGCATATAAGCAATGCTATGTGTTGTGTTGTGGAGAGAGGCCAGGGGATGTAGATGCAGTACTGAGGAGTGATGTAGTCAAAAAAAAAAAAAAAAAAGTTAGACTAGAATGATTAGCAGAAGCCAGGGAAGGAGTGTGGTAGGTAGGATGATCAACCAGAACCAAGTTGGGAGGACTAGGTCAGATAAAGAAGTTGCAGGCTTCTACTGCAGAGTAGGACAAGTCTAAATAACACCTGTATACATTCCAAAAGCTAAATGAGACTTTCAGTTTTCATTATAAGGAAATGACAAATCTTTAAGGAAATAAATGCGTAGTCTGATTTATGCAATGTAGATATGCATCAGAATAGGACTAGTCGTCCTATTAATATGTATGTTTTTATGACTTAGTTAAAATAAATTTAAAAGGAAAAAAGTGTACTCCAAAGGAAACATATCAAACAAGAGTCCTAATTTATCACAATGACTTTGACATTACACTCCAGGGCAATGGCAGCTTCTATTGTCCTCAATGTGATGTTAAAACAAACATAACCAGGAAGGCTGGGAAACTGGAATGTCCCCTTCTGTTCCCTGATGCAGATCACAAAACAGCAACTTCGCTTCCTTCTGTGCTCTTCAACCTGCTTTTGGGAAGACATTCAAGGAAGATATATCATAGCGAGATACAAAAGACTCTATGTATAAGAAAGAAGATTCATGTTTGGTCTGTCATGTGCAAAGAGAAATTCCTTTACTATTTGAAATTTGAAAACTGTGAGAAAATTATTTGCACTGTTAGGTTTTAATAATTTGCAACATTTTATACTATTTATTAATTTATTTTATTTATTTCATTATTTATATATTTGAAGAAATCTCATTTTTGTTACAAATGTTCTAAAACAATATAAAATACCTCATTGTAAAGCTCTTCAATAAGTGAAGTTTTACTTGATTTTCAGCCTTTTCCTAGTCTTACAAAATTTAAACATTTTTTACAAATTCAGGATATATAGAAATTAGAGGTCAAATCCATGACATCTAATTATATTAATTTTTAACACCAATAAATTTTTATTTGATATTTTCACAGTTTATTCATGTTGGTCTTTTAATTATCATTATTCTATATTTGCTTTAGCTTCAAGAATGCAACACATCTTATACTACCATAATTTGGAACACAGGAGATAGCCAACCCGCATGACTTGGAAAATCCCAGCATAACTAGTCAAAGTGTCCAGAGAGTTCTGATCTCAGCAGTTCACTGGCAGCACAGATAACCACCCAAGTACATGCCAAATGGATTATTTAAAACTGTGCCATTAAATAGTAGTAAACAGTAAGCAAGAGCACTCACAGTTGTTCATTAACAAAGCTGCATTCAGTCGCAGTTCACGGCAATAAGCATATTTTCTACATATTTCATTCTATCTTATAGTTGTTCTTTCTTTCCCTTACTGCCCCTTTTCTTCTTCTCTTCCTTTTGTCTCTGCCATAGAACTTCTATGGCATTGTTCAAAGTCACCATGCATTCTTCCGTAGCACCTGCTTATATTTTTTTTCATTACACAATTTCCCGGAGCCCATGGCATCTAGAACACAGAATCCACTGACATGCTCATTTTTCATTCCACCATTTCCGTGTTTGGCTGGCAGGCAGATCAATTATTAAAGCCTTTCACCGTTGTCTCTATACAGTAATAACAGCTTACTAGCTGGAAGACAAACTTCAGGGACACAATAATTAAAAGATAAATAAGGCAAGTTATTTCACTGCCTGCCTGATCATGTAGGGGAACAGAAATCTTAAGGTCAAATATATTCATTGTTAGCCAATTTTATTCCATTGGCTCTGTTTTTTATTAAGGAAAAAAACAAGGTAAAATTACACCTTGTATTGGCTGAATTTTGAAAGTTTAAATTTTTCAGTAATGAATATTTAGAGATCTAAAGACAAGTTGTGGGATAAGTCCTTGGTTTTTTGTTGTTGTTTTGGGTTTTTAAAATACTTATTCTAGGGTTAATATTCCCTGAATACATTTAAGAAAAACATTCTATGTGAAAAATCTTACCAGGAGAATCTAAAATATGGTGAAAGATCATTTATACTTGCATCTTCAGTTTTAGGATATTCACAACTTAACATTTTTGAAGATTATAATTTTTCTAACTTCATATTTATATCATTATACTATTGAGTAAAACACTACAGTGGGACATGAATATTCCTTTACATTTTCAACTTCTTCCTGTGCCACTGGACACTTTAGTTGTCTTCTTTTTGAATGCTTTAATAACTGATTCAGAAATCCACTAAGGTCTGCACGGCTCCTACGTCAGGCACAATTATTGTCCAAACCTAGCCAAGTCTACACTTCCTAATAATCTAGAAAGGTTGATTTTGTTGGTATGTACACACATGAGCATTTGGTTACCTGTATTTACATTTGAGCAAATGAATATAAAACAGCCATTCTCCTCCCAGATAGCAATTAGAGTATATCTGGTCTTTGACAAAGATGGCAGCTCTGCTTCCTGGTGATAGTACTTGACTTTTCAAAAGTGAACCAGAGAACCAGAGAAGCAACAGCTTTGCACTCTTCTGGACAATCCATTTTCTGATTTGTTGCATGTAGATTGAGTACAATTACAGTATTTATTAACAGCTAAACTAAAGACCAATAAAGATATACTCAGGATAGTAGGACAGACTGACAATATTAAAAAAATATAAAAGAGTCCACATTCAGCTTTAGGGCTTTTTTTTATGGTTTTGTTTGTTTTCCTTTTGGTGCTAGGGAGAGAATATTGTGCCTTTAATTTTCCATAAAAGCACCACTGAAATATCTTTCTACTGTGTGTGTGTGTGTGTGTGTATCTTGGAGATTAGAGGTAAGGACACAAATATCATGCAAGTCCTCTATCACTAAATTGCATTTCCAACCATGTCATTAATATCTTAATGTGTTTTGCATTGTTATCCCCAACTAAGTTCTCAATAAAGATATCACTTAATTAAAGCCAAACAATAGTATTATAAGCACACTTTTGATAGCTATTACATTCTAACCCCTCATTTTAAATAATGCCTTAAGTCAGGGAAATGGAATATTTAACAAAAATATTAAAATAGACCAGGACTAGTAGGGAAGGACATCGCGTTGCAGCATAGTATTCCCGCTCTGTGTGATACTGTCATTTCCAGTTTGTAAACTTCATTCTGTCATAAATTACAAAACTGGTCAAAATAAACTAAGAGAATGAATTTGGATATCCTATACCCCTTGCATAGTTAATTACATATGAATAAATTTATTGAAAATTATTTATTAACTGGCAAAAATCTTGAAGGGAAGTGTGGCTTAGACATATTTTGTATATGTAATATACAATGAGTACATTGCAGCCATCTTTTTGCAGCTAAAGTTTAGGGTAGATGTAATCATTATACTTTTCTTTATTCGGTTGTGTAGATATATTTATTCCGCCTTAGTCGTGAAATAAACTTACCATATAAAAGAGATTCCTGGAAAAGAATTTCAAGGTCTAATAATAACCTCGACGGTTATTACCTTATACAACAAAATTATGAAAGGTCCTATTAAGTCTGTAGATTAAATTTAGTCATTAAGTCAACAGCATTGCACGAAAGGCCAAGAACTCACAAACAGTGTAATACTGCAGATGGTGGAGAAATGTTAAATACAGAAAAACACGGGGCATGTTTGAGAAAGAGGACTTCTTTCCAAGGTAGTTAGGAATAGCCTAACTGCAGCATCACCTGCGCAAATGCCTGCATCATGTGTCCTGCTGAGCCATAGCAAATAGAACTGCTCCCTTTTTATTGGTTATTTTATTTATTCACATTTCAAATGTTGTCCCCCTTCTTGGTTTCACCTCACAAACTGTCTATCCCATCCTCCCTCACCCGGCCTCACCCTTCCTTAAAAGTTGGTTTGAGACAGCCATACCAGGCTTCCATCAGCAAGCACTTCCCGACATCCACAATAGCGTCCAGGTTTGGTGATTGTCTGTGGGATGGATCTCCAGGTGGGGCAGTCTCTGGATCTCCATTCCTTATTGTGGATGCTAGGAAGTAATTGCAACCCGGAACCTGATATGGCTATCTCCCAAGAGGCTCTGCCAGAGCCTGACAAATACAGAGGCAGAAGCTTACAGCCAACCATTGGACTGAGCTTTTGGGTCCCCGATGGAGGAGTTGGAGAAGGGACTGAAGGAGTTGAAGGGGTTTGGAGCCTAGTGGAGGGAGCAACAGTGTCAACAAGCCAGACCCCCCAGAGCTACAGGGGACTGAACCACCAACTAAAGAATACACATGGAGCGACCAATGGAGCTGGCCACATATGTAGCAGAGGATGGCCTTGTTGAACATCAGTGGGAGGAGAGGCCCTCCGATCTGAGGGTGTTAGATGCCTCAGTGTAGGGGAATGTCAGGGCAGGAGGACAGGAGTGGGCGGGTGGGTAGGAGAGCACCCTCATAGAGGCAGGGCAGGGGTAGCACCCTCATAGAGGCAGGGTAGGGGGAGCACCCTCATAGAGGCAGGGGTAGGGGGAGCACCCTCATAGAGGCAGGGGTAGGGGGA
>JADRCH010000005.1:33423880-33636580 GCA_019843965.1 Rhynchomys soricoides | reverse complement strand
GAGGCAGGGGTAGGGGGAGCACCCTCATAGAGGCAGGGGTAGGGGGATGGAATAAGGGTTTCTGAAGGGGAGACCTGGAAAGGGGGAAACATTTGAAATGTAAATAAAGAAAATATCCAATTAAAAAATTATTTTAAAAAAATATATTTTTAGGCAAAAAAAAAGAAAAAAGCTGGTTTGAGGAGGAGGTAACAAACTCTCAACTTTCCCTACCTCATTAAGGAGTAAAACCCCTCAATTCTACTCTGTGTATCAACTTGAACAGTTATAAACCTCCTGGACATAGCAGGAGTCTCCTCTGTGAGCAGTCAAGCCTGAAAGACTTATTTCAACAAAGGCGCTTTGTTTTACATCCAGGTCCCCATAGCAATAATGGCTAGTACAAATAACTGCTAACTGTGAATTCTGGATTTTTGTATATTTTGTATAAGTCTGATTTTTTTTTTAAAGAAAACTAAACTCAACAAAATATGAAAGAGGATGTGTGAGTAGCTAACAAAAACAATGCTTACCAGATGTAGACTTGCACATTGCTTCCCTGTTTTGCTAATCATAATATTTTAAAGGTTAAAAAAAAATGAACATTGTAAATAAGGGATCGTGGCTTGTACACCCAGAACAGTTTATGTAAATACCTCCCAACTCATCAATTAGCCTATCAGATCCTAAAATCACTGACATTGTCCTTCATATCTTATCCCCAAGGATTCTTATTAATCTTGTTCTTACACAGCTTTGTAGCAAAATATCTATTGACTCAGAATATTTTCTTCAGAACTCTTTTTCGCATCCATTTTCTCAAAACTGGTTTCTCAATAAGCTACTGGCTAACTTTTTATGTTGGCACAGAGATAATTAATAAATAAAGCTGTCTGTGTATTAAGTGAGCTACAAAACATGAACAACATTTATTCGTTTTTCAAGGTTTTTATAATGAGAAATTGATGTAAAAAGACATATGAATGTAAATAAAGTGGTAGACGTAAAGGAAGATAAAAATCTTGCTAAAATGCTCCAAATTGCTTAAAAGAAAAGGTGATATCAATGCTGGACTCCAAAAGTTATGAGTAATTTTAATATGTCAAGATGAAGAAAAGCACAGCATTTGGTAAGGTGTATAAAAATAATATCACAAGTTACCATGGGACCAATTTTTAAGGAAACTATAATTTACAATCTAGTCTCATAAAAATGTTAAAAAACAAGAAATCATGGATGAAGTATATATTTGTTGTGGTGGTTATTTAAATGAATTAACTCTCAACTGATATATCTTTATCTTCCATTCCTTAACAAAAGCAAATTTTTTTTTTTTTTAAGAAAAAGTAAATTTAAATATGTGGTTATTCTATTCTCTCAGGTATGCTAACAACAGCATTGACTATTAATACGGAAAATTTAAATGAAACTTTTAAAAATATTTTTATGCTTTAGATATAGTTTCCTTAATATTCTAAAATATGAAGGAATTAGTATAGACCTTAGATTGAATTTTAAAAAAACAAAACTCAGAATTGTGAAAATCTTCAGATTTCTATTTAAACCTAGGCAATGTTGAAGGCTTATGTAGGCTGACTGAAAAGAGTGGGGCCATTTTTGCATTTATCACTAACTCACAGCACCTGATTATATCCTTACAAGGGTTATAACTTACACAAAAGTATTTTTACCATAATGATCAGAGTAAAACAGATGCAAATTCCTGAAAAAAAGGTGGTGTTTTTTCTGTACTTGTACTGAGAGTTAGTTTGGGTGATCTCATTGCTATCTTCGATCCTATTTGTTCCTCAGGGTGGCTAACTCTTATGTCAGGGGTAGTTTGGGTGTTCTCATTGCTAACTTGGATTGTATTTGTTCCTTTGGATGTCCAGTTCTTACATCCCAAGAAGCCAAAATGGAATAGACATGGTACAATGAAAGGACAATGAACACAGCTGTTTACGATGTAGTAACTGTTCCATGGGTCTCGCTTAAGAATTTGATGATACAGACTCCCACAGCCTGGGAGCCCATGCCAGGCAGTTACATTGTTTTATCTCAGAATTAAATATCATTTGACTTTAGATTCAAGATCAACAGTAAGCTATCTGAAGCCTTTGGTCCCAAAAGGCAGCACGAATTGTTTTTTCCCTGTAGCTATGAGGGAAAAAGAAAATTCACCCAGCCAGCCCTCTCCAGTGTGTTCCTAACTGTATTCCAATGTTTGCAGGAAGTACTAGATAAGAGTGGGAGGTGGTGATACAAACATACAGTGTCACTCTGTCTGGAAGCCAATTTTTGAGACTGCCTGACTTCTGAGTCATAATAGTTCATCAGAACTTGCATTTACTTTGTCCAGACAACATTCTGAGTGGTTTACAAATGTCAACACTTTTCATTCTTATATAATGCCATCAAACTGATGCTTTTAGTATCTTAATGTTAAATATGAGAAAATGGAGGACAGAGAAACTAAGGAATTTTACCAAAATAAAATGGCTGACATAGAACAGGCTTGGGTTTGAACCATGTAATTTTTCTCCAGAATGAGAGGAATTATGCATAAGATACTTTAATTATATTGAAATAAGAAGAAAGTAATAGGGTAAATCAGAAGATTATATGAATATCATATTCATGACACTCTGTTGTTTTAATCCCCTGGATTACACAAAATAAATTAAATCTATGAGCAAAGTCCTCATTATAACTGTATGATAGTCTCTTAATTACCCAAGACAGTCTTTCAAACATAAAATTTTCTAAACCAAACTTCAGATATATGTCCATGAAAGCTAGGTTAACAGTTCAACATTCACAAAACTGATCAATAAATAGAGATATAAAATGTGAAGAAATAGATTTAAAACTTGAGTATGCCTTTGAAATTTTAGCCAAAATATTAATTTAAAAATTAAAAATTTTATTGAAGGCCAAATGAATTGCTAGAAGTTGAAAGAAATAAGCAATGTTTTCTTAATACCAAACAATAAATACAGTCAAATTTTCCCTTATGTCAAGCAAACTGTAAATGTAGTCCTTTTCACAGTTTATGTAAACTGCTCAGAAGTTGCTGCCCACCGAAAAATTCAGCCAAAAAACTCATCTCTTGGAATATGATGGAATGCCTCTTAAAGATAAGACTAGTTGAGAAAACTCAATGCAGGCAAGTCATACGATGCAGTTGCTTGCTTTTGCAGATATGAGACAGCCATAAGCCAAGACGAGGAGGGCTCAAGTGAGAAACCTTGACTCACTCACTGAATAAAGGAGTAAACAACTGAGGAAGATTATGTCAACCACTGGCATCCACGTGTATGTGAAAATAATTCCATATGCACCTGCATGCATGTGAACATGTACATTCATGCATACACAACACAAATGCAGAATGAGGTAAATTTCATATACCTTTGGCCAAGAGTTGTTCAAATTTCAAATATAAAACTGTTTTAGAATATCTATTTTCATATAAATTATTATACTTAAAATGCAGTGCATATTCTCTCCCAGGTAGCGTTGTCTACAGAGTAGCACCATAACAAGAGATCTTGGCTCCAACTTCAACATGCCAATAACCGAACCCTTCCATGTAGTAATTATTTGTGACTGTGATGGTGATTCAAATATCACTGATGACCAGGGATTCCTTTGCAAACTTTTTTCTTTTGACTAGATTTTACTCATTTTTGCATAATCATTTTAGGGTTCATCCCCTCAAGAAATGCCTTGCATGTTACATTATCACTTAGCACGTCATTCCTCCCTCAAGCCTATGCTTTTAGCCATTAGAAATATGGCTTAAGCAATGGTTAACACCTGTACTTTAACCATTCACTGCACATTCTCGACTGTCCTGATATTATCTCATTTGTCTCACACATTTTAGTAATGTTTTCATTGTAAGATTTTGGAAATATCTTCAAGACCTATATATATGAAGAGTTAGATCATTTTATTGTGTATCAAGGTTGAAGAAGCACAGGATTGTGTGAAGGTAAAGACAGGAAAATTATTAGGAGAACTTGTTGCAAGATGCAAATGAACAAATATTTTAATTGTGTGTTATTTGCAGCTAGATTCGGTTTTTAAAATTTGTTTCTCATATGGATGTCCACTTGATGAAAATAACTTCTCACCATTGCAATATATTTACTGTTCTGTGAAAACTCTACCGGTTAAACTTATGTGTATCTCCATGTGGGTTGATTCCCGAGTCTGTGTCTCATTCATCTGTCTCCTCATTTTTTAAACCTACAGAACCTGGATTACTAAACCATGGTAGGTTTTGAAGTTGGACCATATAGGTTATAAAAGTTAAAAATTTTGCAGTGTTTTGAATATGTATTGAAGATAAACAGATTAAATGAATTTTAAGTATAAATACATGAGGATGAAGAAGGCAGTAACTAAAACTGAGGAAGGAACACAATAGAAGTTAATCTTGTCCATGCATTTTGACATTATCATAGTTTTCCAGTTTATAATGAGACCATAAAGATCTTATAGAAAGAAAAATAATACCAGTTACTAATTAGGCATTGGTTTTCAATTAACATATATATTATTATGTTATACTTCAATGCTCTTTAGTAGGTTTTGTTACATTGTATTGAATGTTGTAGTTCAAAAATATTCTACTTACTTGGACATGGATATTTCTGGAGTGGACTTATACCTTGGAATGATTTATAGTTCCTCTAAAACATCTTATCTTGTGTAAGAAAACTCACAACTACATTGAAATATGTGTGCATATAAATGTATGTGTATGTAACATGTAGTGTATATGTTTTATATATATGTAACATGTAGTGTATATGTAAGATTGATATATATTTTTATATAATCTCTGTGTATGTATATGTGTGCACACATTGAGTAATCTACAAGGTTACCCAATCTATTAAGAATTGGGATTTAAAACAACCTAATTCATAATTGGGAAAAAAAGATTTAGAAGCAGGGAAAAGTATTTTCTTGCTTACATAGATATCTTCACTAGAAATTAGATAATGGAGAATAGTATTTGCTTCAATTTGAAACACAGAGTTAATTTTCACTTTGTATATTTTCCTCAAAGTATCTGCCCATTCACGTACCTTAATATTGTCATTTTAAAGTACATTTTAATACAATCATTAGTTGTTTAATTTTAAAAATGAATAACTAATTTAGAAATAACATGCCTTCACCTGCACCAAGTTCTTGTAACATTAAGCACACAGGGTTTTTCTAAGGAGCCTACTTCTAATTGTTTTCAGAATGCTGCCATTATTAGTCCTCATAGACAGACACATGTAAACAGCTAGTGGCAGAGACATATGGACAAAGACAGAGGCACTTCCTACCACACACACACACACACACAAGCACACACACACGCACACATGTACACATGCATTCACACACACACGCACACGCACACACGTACACAAACACACGAACGCACAAGCACACACATACACACTGTACAGAGGACACAGTGTGTGACATTCATATTAAGAACCTGCAAGCTTTCCCATCACAACAGCACTTATCCCTGATGGTGAGCCATATTTAGCAAGACAGGGAAGCTGGTAAATGTCTGAAACACCTGGGCAGACTTCCAATGGGAATACCCACCCACTTAGCAGAGACAGGGAACCTCATTTAACCTCACTACTGCCAACCAGATGATGGGGATGAGCAAGAGAATCTGTTCTCAGGTTTCCCAGTCTCTGTGGTGGGGTAGCTACTTCAGTGATTATCTCCTACTTTCCTATAATTTGATGTATTGCTACTCTTCTCTAGACCTGATACAGAGACATTGGAGAGTTCATTAACACTTGCAGACCTCTTCAGAGACCCTTAAGAAAGTTTCAGTGGCAATTTACTAAATGGTTTCCCATAGCAAGATGAAAGTGGTATCAGACCACCCAAGTGGCTCAAAGTCCTAGAGCTCAGAGGGAAAAAATGCTCTGTGTTTTCTCTGGTATAACGATCACAACTGTTCTTCTTCTCTGTTTTTTAGTTTCTAATACTGCATCAAATTATTAGAATGTAATAAGATGGTATATTAATTCCAGGTAAAATGTTGTTTCTGTATCATCTTCCTCAGAAGAAAGACTGATCAGTTGTACTGCACTGGTGACTGCCAATGGATGGAGCAGCCATAGACTATTTCCAAGTCATCTACTGAACAGGAAGAGTGCTGGGTGTAGTCATGGCTCATCAAATTCTATATTTTAGTTTTCTTAGTTGAATTTTAGTTTCACTGAATAGACACTCAGGTCGTTTTAACTATTTAGCATTATTTGATTCTTAGTTGACTAAGTTTCATTTTGGACAATGCCACAAAAGAGCATTCTAAATGTTCACAAGTAAATAAATATAACATAAATAGATCCGTTTTCCACACATAAGATTCTCTACTCCTCCAAACCACAAGTCTATTGCAACATTCAGCTGTTCTCTCAACTATAAATAGAAGATCTCTCCTTAAGTGCTCCCTGACTTATGTTAGCCCAAGTTCATCATTTTACTCACTCTTGAATATTTTCTGTATGCCACTCTTACTGACTTCTATGATGACAAAAGAACAAAAACTATACATGTAGCCAAATAAGAGAAACAGACAGGGAGAGAGTCACCTATAACATTACTGAATAAAAATGTCTATTAGCAATCTGAAATTGATCTCTGGGCAGAAGTGGATGTGAAATAAACATGTAAATGTCTTGGTTATTAACGTTGTGGATGTGTAATAAATTAGCCCAGGGAAAGCAAGAAGAAACAGGAAAACAGGTAAGAGAGGAAAAGGTATGATTGCTTTCCTGCTAATAAAGACCAGTAGGCACTGAAATACGAGTGAATCCGAAATTCTAAAAACTAAAACCCTGAAGCCTTCTGACATCCAAGCTGTCAGGACCAATCATGCACATGGAGAAATGCAGCCTTCAGCACTGTATAACCATGCCCAGGAGCTTCACTGGGATGCTGGCCAATTTCACAGGGTAATCACACTGATTTATAGGTTAAGAATTAAGTGCCCAAGAACCCTGTGGAGTTTCAATTGCTTAGTCCAATTTTGCTAAAATACATTTTCACTTTTGGTTATTCCACATTAAAACGTCAATAAAACATTCTATACTTCTCAAGATACACTTAAGGTGTAAATTGGTGGAATAAACATGACTTTGAAACCCCATGTAGAGCATTCTATTCTGTTTCTATGTCTTAAGAATAGTTATCGATTTACAGCTTTTATTTGCCTTTAAATAAAGCAAAGATCCAGTCCGTCTGCTATTATTATTTTAACTTTCATTGTCTCTTTGTTATTTTTGAAAGGACATCATGTAGTCTTGTCAGACTTCCAACACACTGTGAAGCTGCAAGCGTGAGGATTATAGTCGTGCATGATAATGTTATGCTTTAGGAAGTGCCAGGCCTCTAACCCGGGGTTTCATCCATGATAGGCAAGCTCACTACTAGCTGAACTATAGAGTACTCTGAGTTTAACATCTTTTGAAAAATAGTCTTATTTTTCTCCTGAAATTACTCAGATATTTGAATGAGGCAGTGCCTGAGAGGAACCTAGTACATAAAGATGATCAAAAATGTTATTTAAGGCATGCTGGGTGACTCATGCCTATGATTCCAGCGCTCAGAAACTTGATAGGAGAGGATCGCTGTAAAATGAAAGCCAGTCTGAGTTACCCAATGAATTCCAGAGCAGCCTTAGCTACAGAATCAGAGAAAATTCTTATAAATGAACCCTCCATAATTATATGCAAAGGCAATGCCTAATACCATTCTTTATTGTATAAAGAGATTTAATCTGATTTTTCAACTCAGAAGAAACCCAGCTAACTAAAATGCGAAGTTCAGATAAATACTCTGTTAACATAGCTATGCAAAGAACATGTATGTATATGGCCAAGAGGAAGGCTGTTCTGCTTCTCAGAACAAGAGAGGAGAGAGAACCTGGATGGACTGGGTGAACCTGCATTTTCTCCCCACGTTGCCAGGTGGGGACAGTTTTGAAATACTTAAACCTATATGGAGAGAAGCTGCCCATGACTAAGAAATGATGCACAAAGTTCCGCGTAGGCTATGCTTCTTTTTCTACAGAAGATAGTCCATAATTTACATCAGAATTATATACTGTAGGGAAAGTTGCTGACTGGATGAACAAAATTAAAATAGCTACAGAACTCTCGCATCATCTGAAGTAAATTTAGAAAAGGATTTCAAAGGAGATGAGAAAGAGTTAGGAAAAAATTGAGTGTCTGATGTTTCTCCTAAATTAGAAATAAAAACTAATACTTCAATTTGCCTGGATGCCAGTTTGGTATTTTTCTTTTTTCCTTTTTTTTTTTTTTTTTTTTTATTAACCTAAGAAAGTTTTAGTATTCAGACAAAGCCTGACACACTAAGATTGGAAGTGCACAACACTAATCTCAGTCCATTGAGGCCAAGGCTAATTCACAGGCTGTTTCTGTTTAGATTGTGCTGTGCAGTGATACACTATCTGAGGAAATGGAGATTGACATTAGGAATTCTTTAAAAATGACTACATATTTGTGCTGTCAAGCAGCTATAAGTGTCTATGGTGTCAGAAAGTTCTTAGTCCTAAAATTTAGTGAGTTCTATTGGTCAGTGACAGGGTGAAGGTTTGCTGGTATTTTAGAGGCTGATGACCAAGGGCAAGAATAAGTGGCTATGTCATTTGTTAATCCTTCACGCAGGTTACAGAGTACTCTTTTCATCTTTTTTCCCCTCTTTTGGAAGATTTTTATCAGACTCCATGGCAGATGCTAACATGGAAAATTCTTTACTCTCTCAACAAGGTCATTCAGGGACAATATACTCACCTGACATAATAATGATTACAACGTAATGATTTGTCCAGGCTTTCTTACAACTCATCAGCTGCTGACATATGTAATCAAACAACTATTCATTATATATATTAACTAACTCCACAAAAATCATTACAGTCTTAGGCCCAATATCACAGTGTTCACCATTGCCCCTCTTCTGTTTCCTTTTCCTACCTCCAGTTATTTGAAGCAACAAGTATTGCGCTTACATGGGTCAATGCTAGGCCCTTTACATAGGTGCTGAGGTTGTTTAAATGAAGTTTTTATTGGTCTCCTAAGATTGGATTGGGGATGTCTCTGACTCTTAGGCTTGCTCATGAGATCCTTTTCCTCCAACTGGGTTGCCTCATCCAGTCTTGATACCAGAGTTTATGCTTCACTGTATTACATCTTGTTATGGCATGTTTGAATGACATCCCTGGGAGACCTGCCCTTTTCTGAAGGGAAGTAGAAGAGCATTGCATTTTGGAGGACAAGGAATGTGGAGACTGGGAGAAGGGGCAAAAGAGGAGGCTGTGATCAGAATGTATTATATGAGAGAAGAATAAAAAGACTAGAGACAGAGAGACCTAAAACTAGTCAAGGTGTTAGGAACATTTCGTAACAGTGTCCTTTGCCTTACAGAAACTTTGCAATTTTATGAGTTCCCATTTGTCTATTTTTGATCTTAGAGCATAAGCCATTGGTGTTCTGTTCAGGAGAAAACAGCAACCAACAAATTAGGAAATGATGCTTGCCAATCTTATATCCAATAGATGGCTAATATCCAATATATACAAAGAACTAAGGAAGTTAGACTCCAGAGAACCAAATAACCCTATTTAAAAATGGGGTACAGAGCTAAACAAAGAATTCTCAACTGAGAAATATCAAATGGCCAAGAAGCACCTAAAGAAATGTTCAACATCCTTAGTCATCAGAGAAATGCAAATCAATCCTGAGATTCCACCTTACACCAGTCAGAATGGCTAAGATCAAAAACTCAGGTGACAGCAGATGTTGACGAGGATGTGGTAGGATTTCAAGCTGATACAACTGCTCTGGAAATCAGTCTGGTGGTTCCTCAGAAAATTGCACATAGTATTACCTGAGAATCCAGCTATACTACTCCTGGGCATATACCCAAAAGATGCTCCAACATATAAGGACATACGTTCCACTATGTTCATAGCAGCCATATTTATAATAGCCAGAAACAAGAAAGAACCTAGATGTCCCTCAACGGCGGAATGGATACAGAAAATGTGGTACATTTAGAAAATGGAGTACTACTCAGCTATTAAAATAATAATAATAATAATAAAAAAACATGAAATTCTTAAGCAAATGGATGGAACTAGAAAATATCATCCTGAGTGAAGTAAACCAATCACAAAAGAACACAGTGGATATTAGCCCCAAAGCTCAGAATACCCAAGATACAATTCACAGACCACACGAAGCTCAAGAAGGAAGACCAAAGTGTGGATGCTTCAGTCCTTCTTAGAAAGAGGAACAAAATACTCAGGGGAATAAATACAGAGACAAAGTATGGAGCAGAGACTGAAGGAAAGGCCATCCAGAGACTGCCCCACCTGGGGATCCATCCCATATACAGTCACCAAACCCAGACACTATTGTGGATGACAAGAAGTGCATGCAGACAGGAGCCTGATAGCTTGCCTCCTGAGAAGCTCTGCCAGAGCCTGACAAATACAGAGGCAGATGATTGCAGCCAACCATTAGAGTGATCACAGGGTCTCCGATGGAGGAATTAGAGAAAGGACTGAAGGAGCTGAAGGGGTTTTCAACAACATAGGAAGAACAACAATATCAACCACAAGACATTCCAGTGTTCCCAGGAACAAAACCACCAATCAAGGAGTACACATGGAGGGATTCATGGCTCCAGCAGCATATGTAGCAGAGAATGGTCTTGTCTGGCATCAATAGGAGAGGCCCTTTGCCCTGAAAAGGCTCCATGCCCCAGTGCAGAGGAAGGCCAGGGAGGGAAGGTGGGAGTGGCTGAGTGGGCAGGGGAGCACCCTCATAGAAGCAGGGGAAGGGAGATGGGATAAGTTGTTCCTGGGGAAAGACCAGTAAAGGGGATAACATTTGAAATGTAAATAAAGAAAATATTCAATAAAAAATGTAAAAAAAAAACTTAAAAAAATAATTTAAAAAAACATTTCTTAAAAGAACATTTAAACTAATATGATAAAAGGGCTAAATTTTATTGATCTAGTATTTTGACCCTGAAAAAAGAGTCATTCTTATTAGAGTGATTTAAAACAAGAAGCTAGGTAAATAAGAATTAAAGTTTTAAAGGGAACATAGGAAATGGGTACAAGGTTGGAAGAGAATCATTGTTTTCTATTTTTGTTTTATACTTTTAACTAATGAGAAGAAAGAGTTAGAAACCGACTATGCCTCTGCCCTATAAGTAACAGATGAAGAGTCACACTGGCTAGTCTATTTTTGGCTTTGGGTAAGCACATTTTGGGTAATAGCACATCTGTATTCTGATTTGCCTTATCATAATGAATATATTTTCCTTCTATTAATTAAAATAAAGATATCCAAAGAAGAATTTCATCCTTTTGTAGATAAGAAGTTACAAGATTATTTGTCAATAAGAAATAGCTTCTAAGAAGGTTCATATGGTAGACTCCAATGGCATCTCAATGAGGCAAACCTATGTGAAATATCCAGATGTGTAACCAGAGGTGGATGTTTTGTTTTAGATTCTGCCATTATCACTGGAGCCCATTAGTCTCGCATGTAAATTCAGTACATAGAGAATGATAGTTCAAATAAACTCTATTTTAATACCCATTTCCTTACAATGATACAAATATGGGAAATCATTTCTGTTATAAAATTGTATAAATTTGAAGTAAATCAGATCTTTGCAATAGCCCAAGATGTGTTGCAATGGCCAAAGCAAACTTTTTTTTTTTTTCATACATAGATTTGGGATATCTGTTTTGGTTTTAAAAATCTTTTTAAAAATCTAGCTGAACTCCAGTAACATAATTATTCACAGCATTCATGAATTCTAACTCCTGAGTTAGTTTTTGTAAGTTTAAAGGAACTAAAGCAGTTTGTAAAAATATACTCATTTTTTTCTAAACGTAAAATGAGAAAGAAAAGAATAAGCTATACTATGGATTAGAGTCCTTCCAAAATTTATATACTGAATCCTTAAACAAGAGTACCTCAAAATGTAAATGGGTTTAAAATATTTTGAGAAATGTAACCAGGCTAAAATGAAACCATTAGCGGACTAAAGAGATGGCTGAGTGGATGAAGTTTGTCTTGAAAGCATGAAAACCAAAGTTCAGATCTCCACAGAGAAGGTGTGGCAGTCCACCTGCAATATCAGCACTCAGAAAACTCCCAAAACAGAGGCAATATCCCCCAAACCAGCTTTGCAATTAGAGAAGCAATATTTAGCATCTCCCTGATCAGCAAGACATGCCTCAGTAAATCAAAGAGAACAACCCATCTTAACCTCTGACCTCCACATGTACATGAACACACTACCACACACACACCCATTTAAAAATGAAACTGTCAGGAATGGCTTTAATCTAGGATCTTGTATTCTATAAGATGACAACATTTGGACATCTAATGAGACAACATGGAAATGCATGGAACGAAATGGTTAATGACACAAAGAGACAAAGGCTACCTGGAAGCCAACAACAGAGAACCCAACCAATAACTAAATCTTCAAACACTTTGATCTTAGGCTATCAGACTCAAAAATCCAGAGAGGGCAAACTGTTTTAAGTCACTTGGTTCATACTTCGTCATAAAAACAACATAAACATATACAAATATACTATTTATTTCTAATTCTCTGTAATAGTTAATATTTTAATTTTTATTGAATATGAATATGACTTCTGACTGGGAAAAATGCTCGAGTTACTCTTTGTTTCTGTTGTCATTAATATAAGACTTTTACATGTATAAATTTAAATTTTTCAGAATCTATTGTCAAGAAGATCACTCTGCATTTCTTTATTTAAATCACTGTCAAATTACATTATATATATAATTTTGAAACACAAACACAAAAAGTTAGTTATTCATGATTTTATTTCTGTTCTTATTAATCAATGAAAGCATACATGGTATTTAAGCTACTTATTTCTAAAAGCAATCTGGGTCTATGTAACATCAAATAATTATTTGGCTTCATTGTCAAAAACAATTAGAAATCTCTCCGGTGAAGAAAACAGTCAAAGTGGATGTTAGTATACAAAGACTTCAGTACTTGACTCGGGCTGGAGAGATAGCACAGAGATAGAGATACTCACCAGAAACCAACTACATAGAGTAGTTCTCACCCTTCCTTATCCCAAGATCCAAGTCAGACATTATCCTCTTCTAGAATCCATAGGCACAAGTATGCAAGCAAGCACCCACAAATACATACATATACAGAAGAAAAAAGTATCTTAAACAAACAAAAAATACCGACTTGATCCACCTCACATACTGACTGCATTGACTCCATCTAACTTTATAGATTGAATAGGAAAGTGACCCTACTTCATTTGCTTTGGGTATTTCTGGAATACAGAAAAAAAAACATAACCTATAATATTGTAGATGGTGACTTCAGAATACATTGTTATAGTTACTGACACAGTATGAATTCATTTACTGTTTTAATATTGACAAAGGTGATTTTTCTGAACAAAGTTATCTATATTCTCAAGTGTCTAGCTGCTTACATAGTATTTTGTTTGGTTGGTTGGTTTTGGTTTTGGTTTTCTGAGACAGGGTTTCTCTGTGTAGTTCAAGCTGTCTTAGAACTCACTCTGCAGACTAGACTAGCTTCAGACTCACAGATATCCTCCTGTTGATTCCTCCCAAAAGCTGAGATTAAAGGCATGTACCACTATGTCTAGTATCCAATTACATACATTAAAATTTTCAATGGTCATGCATATACAATCAGTAAACTGTTGTAATGATATTCTACATCAAGTATGATTTTAAGTCATAAAATCCTATGCAGTGTTTTAAATGGAATAAGGTAACTTAACTAGAAAGGCTATGTCAAATTGATATAATCTGGCTTCTAATGCTTACGGATGAAAATTGGATAAGAGTGTATATTTGTATACAGGATTTTAAATTTATTATTCATTCCATACCCTCTCTACAGAATGTTTAAAATGGACCTTAAACATAGCATTAGTTTGGTGTCATTTTTTCATAAGAGAATATCAGATATATGGCTTCCTGTATGCAATTTATAGCAGAAAGCCTTGTCTAGAAAGGCTGTACTGCCAGCAAAACCATTAAAGTTATAATCAATTGTGGACTGCCACGCTCCAAGAAATATCCTAAAGCAAAATGAAACCTTGCCAGATATTGAAAACATTATCCACTATGCAATTTAAAATGTGACTACTTGTTTGACATACTTCCCATATTAGTTTTTGCCCGAAGCTACAAAGCTAAGCATTTTTAAAGAAAACAAGTGGCCTTGGATTATCTTTTTGATCAGTGCAATAAATACAGTGTTTGTTATTGAACAGTTTTTCTCTTCTTTTGTAAAGTTGTTTTCATAGTGTTTCTGCACGTTAAAAGAAGTAGACTAGTAGGACTGTTACTGCCACACCATAATCTCCCTCCATGTGTAACTTGCCACATTTTAACTATCGATGGGAAACCAGTCCCTGTAGTCAATTTGGGTTTGAAAATATTAAGTAGGAAAGTCTAGAAATATGTCATTTTAATTATAAATTTCTTGATGTTTTGAATAGTATGATAAAATCATTACATTCTGACCAACTCTAGCTATATTATGACACAATCCATTCTCCTTGTCTATGTCATATTTATGGCAAAAAAGCATTGTTTATATCTTTTTGCTTTATGCCACAATTCCATGCCTATAGTAAAGTTGAATTTATTTATTAGATACTGCACTGGTAACAGACTAACAATGGTAAAATAGTGTAGTCATAATGACATAATAAAATTGTCAGCAATATCATTCTTGTGCTTTAGAGTATTACTGAACAACATATGGTTTACTGTGAAACTACAAGCATCTAACTGACAACAGAGATGGTTGCTACCTGAATATTGAATGGGAAGCATACAAAGTATGAGTAGACTAGAAAAGTTATTGTTTTGAATGTGAAATGTTCCTGGTAGGTTTGTGTGTTTGAACACATGTGCTTGAACTGGTCATGCTCTTTGTGGACATAGAATCTCTCCAGAGAAATTGGATCAGGCTTTGAGGTATATGGGCTTTGTATATGGGCTTTGAGGTTTTATACACTTACCTCTACACTCTGCTTCACCCTGCAGGTATGATGCGGCCAGCTGCCCCATGTTCTTTCTGCTATGGAGTCTCCAGCCATTAAACCTTCCCATCATGATGTACAATATTGTCTACAGCTATAAGCACAAAACAAATCCTTCCTCCTTTAATTTTCTCTTTGTCGGGCATTTTGTCACAACAACAAGACAAATAGAATGCATAGTAGTTTGGCTTAGTACTATAAAAGATGATCACTATCTAATGGTGACCTTGGAACATACCTCTTAAAGATCGAGGTCATTACTATGGCAAAAATAAAATTATATAGTTTAAAATGATTCTTGCAAAATCTGCAACATACCGAATTCATACTAACACAGGAAGACTTTCTTATAGTAGAAAGTAGTTTAGTTTGGCTGTTTGTTCCATAATCTCTATGCATGAACCAAAATTTTGGGATTACGATGATGGTCTTTGATTTCAAGATTTTAAAACATGTTTTCTTGAGTTTGAGAATTAGTGATTTATAACAAATTTACTACCAATATGACAAGGAAGACTAGTTGTATAACCCCACACCTACACAGCACATATACTGACTCATTTCTGTCTCCCTCACCTTCATTAAGAATCTGTTACATCAGGGGGACATGTCAATTCTATACTCTGATAATATAGAAATATTATCCATTCTCATTCAAAGGTTCAGGCACAGTGTGTTCTGTGTGCCTTAATTTGTAAAAGGATTATTTTATAAATTCTTAAAGCTAATATATGGAGATGATTCCTTTCTCTTAACTAAAGTACTCAGAGTAACATTCTATTGCCATTAGATCGATACTTATTACATAAATGTGGACCAAGAAATGACTTGTCAAAGAGTGAGAAAATTAATCCCAGATTCATAAGAATAAGATTATACAATACAATATGTAATTACACATAAATGTAATGCAATAACTATTATATATATATAATAGAGAAGCTAACACACATATGCAATAACCAACATATAATAGCTCAATGTGAATATAGTATTAAAACTTCCAGTTTATACATATACATACACATATATATATATGTATATATACCATTTTAGTTTTGCCAAAATGGCTGAATATTTCGTTGTTGTCATTGGATTGAATACATGAACTAGGGCATACTAAAAAATCATGCTACGTCATATCTTCAAGCTCCAGAACTATAAATATGTATCTGAATGATTTGAGAGTACTTTCCACCCTTTTATATTCCATTTGTTCACCAAACCATTTAGATCACAATTCACTACACATACACACACACACACACACACACACGCACACGCACATGCACACACACACACACACGCCAAAATAACTATGAATTAAGTTTCTGGAGAAAGGAAAGTAGGTATATTCATCAAGTAAGAGATTATTGCTATTTAAAATTAATATGTTATTTGATGTTGACAATGTGGGTGGTTATTATACACCCTAGTCATTCTGCCAGGATTGCCATCATTCAATTTTCCAGTAAGCTACATTAAAATCTGTGGTCTTAACACACACAAAACCTTCTAGTCACAGGTAGTGGTAGTGTAAGAAATTATGGTTCAAACCAAATAGGTGACAAGCATCTGTTAACTACTGTCCTGTGTTCTGCTGATAAATGATTCCTCAATGTGTATGAATAATACAGGCAGTGAAATTATATTTCATATGCCCATAAATATATCAACCGTCTGAAAAATGATATATTTGAGCCAATGGGTGCTTTATTGCTTAGAACTGACAAAAATAAATGTAAACTAACAAGTTTCTGGAATGTTTTCAGATTGGCTGAAGGATCAACAAGACTGAAACTGAAATCATAGCTTCAAAATTCAAAATAATGATTTCCATATCTATTCTAAGTACAAGAAAAGAATACTGTTAGCAGATTACCCCAACTCTGCATTTACACAAAATTCTACTTTCATTAAGTTATAAGTTATCAATTGAAGCCATTTTGCTGGTAGTTGATAGAGAAATGAGAGTCAGACATGCTTGAAAGTCATGCAAACTTTAATTTGCTTGCTATATTAATATAGACATTTTAGAAAGTGTATGTGTTGCACTTTTTATGTCTAATGCTTAGGAAGGAAAAAGTAGTGAAAATTAGAAGAGAGGACTGAGAGAGGGGTAACAACTGGAATGTAAAAAATGTGGTCAATAAATAAATAAATAAAGGATTGCAAGCTATGTCCAAAAATAATAATAAAATAACCCAATGCCAGAAGAAATTTCTTTACCTTTTCCTTAAAAGATAATACTCAAGATAATATTGAACAAAAAGAAGGCTGAATACATAGCTTAAAGAGTGACTCCATTGTGTACATAAGAGACCATGGGAGGATATGTAATGTGCATATTCTTTCTAATTAGATGTAAAATGTAAACAAAAGTGAACTAAAAGTAATAACAAGAGACTGTTGCTATAGCTTATTGGTTGAGTGATTTCCTAGTATACTGGATAGTTTTTTGTCAAATAGGCATTTGAGAAAATTCCCCTACCAGATTTGCTTTAGATCATCCTATCAGACATTTGTTTTGATTAATGATTGTTGTTAGTGTGTCACAACACAGGAAGTGGTGTTGTCCCTGGGCAGGTAGTCCTGTGCTGTACAACAAAACAGGCTGAGCAAACTCTGAGGAGCAAAACCTTAAGCAACATTCCTCCCCTCCTTGGCTTCCTCAATGATGGACTGTGATTGGGACAGGAAACCCACTAAATCTTTTCCTACTCATGCTGCTTCAGGTCAATTGTTTTCTCTCGCCACAAGAACCCTACCAATACATCTAATATGTACAAGTCTTTGGGTTTGACCCATAGGAATGTATACACCTGTAGATAGATTAGATTTTATTAGATTGAAAATAGATGATAGATAGATAGATAGATAGATAGATAGATAGATAGATAGATGAGAGAGAGAGAGAGAGAGAGATGATACAGATGGCAGGCAGGCAGGCAGACAGACAGATTATAGGTAATAACAAAAGTTAGAAAACATTTCATGGAAATGGATCATATTCTAGTGTAGAGTCATGCATTGCTTAAGAAGGGGAAATGTTCTAAGAAGTGCATCTTGAGGCTATTTTGTCATTAGTAAAAGTAATAGAGCCATTTAATGACTTAAGTGAGCTAAAATGGCTAAGATATTACAGGGTAATATGACATTAGGAGATCACTGTAGTATGTTATCTATTGCTGAATAGAACCTGGGACTTGAGGAGCCATGACTATTTTTAAGAAGTGTAAATAGCCTTAGTTATTCAGCTAAGAAAAAGATCTTTCCCCCCAAATGGGAATTTACAGAAAAGAACTCAGAATATTCCAGTCTCAGCCAACAAATTTGACTGAAATCCAGGCAGAAAAGCAGACCGTCTACCTATGTCTGGCTTGGGACTAAAGCAGGATGAAGTGCTATACAGTGGGGGGGCAGGGGGAGCATGAAATGAGAAACTAAGTCTCTTAGAGGCAAATGAGTATTTAAGACACTGCCTAGACATCTGCTCCAGTGGCATACCTGACTTACAATATCTACCCTAGTACATGGGTAGAAGGCTATTTCTGTTCCTCCATTGCACACTGGAGAGGCCCTATATGCACAATGTGGCGACTCCATTGACAGTACCATAAGGCTCCCTATTGAGCCATTATGCATTATGAAGTCAGCTCCTGTCCCTCCTTGGAGACTGAAAATCCGTGCTGTGGTTTTGTTGGACAGGCCCAGGTGACTGCTTCCCATCCAAAGCCATTGGTGGAACTTCTGTGGGATCCTTTGCCAAAATCCTAAGACAAAATCCAAGGGTCCAAGGCTATTTCCGTAAAGTTTTCAATTTCTTTTTCCATAAGACTTTATTTTTATATCTAGCTCTCAACACACTTCCAAAGACCATGTTCTGTCATTCTTGGGTCACTACAGTGAAGTATTACAGTTGTGCAGTTCCCGTTATGGCCTTGTCTTGCTCAGA
Source organism: Rhynchomys soricoides (assembly GCA_019843965.1). Taxonomy (NCBI): domain Eukaryota; kingdom Metazoa; phylum Chordata; class Mammalia; order Rodentia; family Muridae; genus Rhynchomys; species Rhynchomys soricoides. The sequence goes on along the minus strand of JADRCH010000005.1, from coordinate 33,617,462 downwards.
TAAAATTTTGTTATGTATTTTGTAAGGCATAGATTCTATATTGAAATAATGAAATTGTAAATTTTATTGTTTTAACATGTATTCATGTTTAGTGATGTTTACATTTTGAAATAAAATTTATGATTTATATAAAAAATAAACTAAAACAGAGGCAGAAAAAAAAATGATTCAGTGGGTGGGAGGGCTGCCTGTGCAAGCATGAGAATCTGAATTTAAATCAATAGCACCCAAGTAAAAGTCCTAGCAAGATTTTACAGAGCATCCTGTAAACATACTTTTGGAGAGCAGACAGGCTGATCCCTGGAGTTTCCTGGCCAACCAGTTAGAAAAACTATAAGATTCAAAAGAGTGAGAGACTCTTTTACAAGTCAATAAAGCAAAGGAAGATATCCTCTGCCCTGAAAATAATCAAAAATATCTAGGGAATAAATTTAAAGTTTAGCAATAGTAGTGTTTTTAAATGAGAAACTTGTAGGAGACATAAAAATATAACTACATATGTATATAGACAAAGATATACTTCAGCACTAACTTTATAAAAATGAGGGGGAAAACTAACAAATATTTTCTCACTTTGTATGCAACAAAATGAACAGAAGAATAAGATCAAATCAACTAGGAATACAAATAATAACAAAATACTAATAGAAAATAATCTGAGAATATTTTTATGTTCTCAAATTATAAAATATAGGAAAAGGCTATTTTGAGAAGTATTAGAAAATAACAACTGAATCATATAGAAATTGAAAGCTGAGTTGTTAACAAAAATCTATTAGATTCAGGTGCAAAATGAAAAGTTAACAACTAAGACACTTCAATTTGAATTTAAAAAATAGGGAATGGTTCAAGATAACCTATTTCTTGTTGTTTGTATAATCTTACTTCCAAATTTGCAAGAAACTTTTTGGTAAAGGCCTTCTCAAAACAGTTTCAAATACAACAAAACAAAGCAAGCTACACCGCAAGAGATGAGAAGGCAAAAGCTATCAAAACTGGTTTTAAAGGCTGGAGAGACAGCTGGGCATTTAAAAAAACTAGTCACTCTTCAGAGGAGATGGATTTGTTTCTCAGCACCCACTTGGTAGCTCACAACTGCCCATTAATTCAGATGCTGGAAATCTGATGCCCTCTTCTGGCCTCAACAGGCAGCAGACACACATGGATTTATATACAGATATATATGCAGCTGAAATACACACATAAAAATTTAAATTAAAATAAAAAGCTATTTAAATTTGTTCTAGAAATGCAATAACAAGCTAAAGGAGTGGTCATAAAGTGTTGCAATTGGTACATGTTGAAAAGTCAAGAACTGGAGATTACGGAACAGTTTCTTGCCCTTTGTATAAGATGAGATCCATCCCATGGGTGGTCGTCAAACCCTGACATTGATAATGGTGCTCTGATGTGCTACAGACAGGAGCTTAGCATGGCTGTCCTCTGAGAGGCTCTACCAGCAGCTGACTGCAACAGAAACCTCTACGGAAGAGTTAGTGGAAGGACTGAGGGAACTGAAGTGGATGGCAGCTCCAGAGGAAGACCAACATTGTCAACTAACCTGGACCCCAGGGAGCTCCCAGAGACTAAGCCACCAACCAAACAGCATACCTGGGCTAGTCCAAAGCCCCGGCACATATGTAGCAGAGGACTGACTGACTTGTCTTGCACCAGTGGGAGAGTGGATGAGCCTAATTCTTAGAGACTTGATGTGCCCCAAAGAAGGGGAATGCCTGAGGGGTACCCTCTCAGAGGTGAATGGGAGAGAGGACGGGGTGAAGAACTCTGTGAAGGGAAGACAGAGAGGGGGACAACATTTGGGATATAAATAAATAAGATAGTTAATTAAAAATATAAAGCATTATTAAAAATCGCACTAATGTTATTGATTAGTAAATTTTTAAAGTTTTACTTTTAAAATAAGGAACGAGAAAGAATACTTCCATCATTTTCTCTATTTGCTGTGGAGTGTGATTGTCTAGTCTAAGTGATAATATTAAAATAAATAACTGAAGAGGGCAGATGATGGCCTCAACTGAAGTTACAGGAAGTTGAGAGCTACTGTGTGGGTGAAGGGAGTTAAATCCATGTCCCCTAGAAAAATATCAGATGCTCTTAACTGTTGAGCTGTGTCATAAAGTAAAACTAGTCATGAAAAAATAATACTCTTATTAGCCCTAGCAATGGTTATTTAAATTAGGAATCCAAATGTATCTTAAATTATATTTTTAGAGTCAATAAAAGAAGTTGAAATGTAGGACCCCAAAGCAATTTTCAGAAATCAATTTCATTTCAATTAACATTAATTATTCAAAAGGTGATGCTAAAATGGTACTATTTAAAACTATTGAAGTCTTTTGAATTTAGAAATAGGTCTAATAAAAGTTATTTATAAATAGTACTTAGAAAGTATAAAATTATGTTTATTAAAGATCAGCAAGACACTAGGAAACATATTACGTTCATGGCTAACACAATCTAATAATAATTCTAAGTCAAATTTCTATTGCAATTTTAATTAAATCCCCATGTGATGGTGTGTGTACTTCTATATATGATGGAGAAATTAAGATGCTTCCATAACAATAGAATCGGAAGAAATTCTGACTTGGCAGCTTAAACATATTTATTAATATAGGTTAGTACTAGCATAGCTATTGACAGGGCAATGGGAGAAAAAAAGCATAAATTTCACCTATTTAAGAAATTATATGTGTCATGAAAATTATTTTAGTATAAAAATGGCATACCTATCAGGCAATATATTTTGAACTGAAAAATAAAAAATAGTGCTTTTTCACGCCAATAAAGAAGATCTTCAGAAAAACATCATCATAATTAATAAAATCTATACATGAATGAAAATTTAAATGATTCCAAAGAGGAAAGTACATAGTCAATCTTCAAACCAGGTAAACGCCATTTATGAAATATTTTCAACTTTCTAAGTACAGTTTTCTATAATATGTAATTTTGAAATAAAATAAAAACAAGGGCAAAGACATTTATGAAACTTGAAGCCACAGTCAGAAATATGCATAAACTGTTTGGAAATCGGAGACATAGAAAATCTAAACCAAAGAAACAAACAAGTTCTAGAGAAAGAGAAATAAATATTGAAAGACTGTAAAATATGTTTAAGACAAAATGAAAGAACAGTATGTCTCCCACCTGGTAGTAAGATAATAAAGTTTCAATACCTTAGGAAATTTTTTTGGATAACAATATATAGACAAAGATTCCTATTTACCTTGCTTTGCAATCCCAGTCCCTGGAAAAAATTTGGAAACATACACGAAATGGATATGTATGATAATGTTGAAAATGGGCTTTTGCCTTATCATGTTGTATTTTGTTTGTCACATTTGGTTTTTGTCTCTTGGGGGTCTGCTCTGCTCTGCTCTGAAAGGAGATATAGGAGGAGATCTGGAAGAGAGGAGAGGTGAGCTGCACCAGAAGGAGTGGAGGGATTAGAAACTAGTCAGATTGTGTTGTATAGAAAAGGCTCCATTTTCAATTTAAAAATTATTAATAGAAAAAGCAGAGGGAGAGAGAGATGGCAACAGTTGGTGCTCTTCAGAGTACTCTAGTTCTAGTCCCAGTGGCACGTTAGATGCTGCACAACCACCTGTAACTCCAGTTCCACCAGCAGATACTGATACCCTCTTGTGTTCTCTGTAGTCACTCTTACATGGCATACATAAAAATAAAAACTAAAAATAAAATTAAAAATAAAAAAAATAACCAGAGTAACCCAAAAGTTTAGGATTTTCTGCTTTTCACTTGTTTGATGAAATTTGTAAATCCAAAATAACTTCAGTGTGGTTTATATTTCAGTTACGATAAAGCTAATCACTTAAATAAATAAGCACATTTTAAAATTGTCTTTCAGTTTGTATAGTTCTCTTGATCTACACACACACACACACACACACACACACACACTCACACATACACACACACTCACACACACACACATACACACACACACACACACACACACACACACACACACACACACACACAAGCTCAGCTGCAATACAATTTCCAAGCTGGTGTGTGAATATATTTGGCAAACCTGATGGAGTCCTTGTCCACACTGTATACTCTTTCCAGAAACATAGAGATTAGTGAAACTTTACAGCTGGGTAGAACTAGTGATTACTCCTCTTTCTTGGCAGCTTGAATAACATCCTCTGATACTATGAGAGCCAATACTCAGGAATGGGGCTTCAGGGTAAGTTCGAGATCATCCAAGTCACAATGAATGAACTGGAAAGCTATCTACAATGATGCCATACTGGCACTTGTATCTTGGGAGCAACCAACAGATGTCTATTTTGACTGAAGGCCTGTTCAGTAGGAGGGAATGACACCTGGTAGTGTAAACGTAGTCAACTACCCATGGCCAGAAAGATCCTAGAAGCAGAAAAAGAGGAAGTCTACTACTGTCTGTTCACTATCCCAATATAATTTTAACTGAATTCTATATACTCATACCTACAGATGAGTATAGCTCTCTCCACTCATCTCAGAAGCTTCTTTTTGCAACAGATGGAGACTCTCACAGACATCCACAGCCTGTCAAAATGCAGAGAATTATCAACAGTGTGCCCAACCCTAACTGATATATCTGGAAGGCAGCCCCTATATCTAAGGCTCAGGACAAGAAATGGAAGAGGTGGGAATATTATGAGAGCCAGAGGCCCCCAGCACCTGCTGCTAGTTGGTGTCCTTTACATATGACAGGGAAATCTCACTCATGAAATTTCAATAATATAATTACTTGAACAAAATTAAAATAAAGACATTACCCACTGACATGCCAGTAGAGACTGAAGAAATTCAACATGCCACCTCCCTTACTAGATGAAGAGCTAAAGATAATCAGTGGCTGCTGAGAAAAGGAGAATCAGTTTCTTTGAGATCTCACAAAGGCTGTTCAATCCCATACAATCAGTTCAGCTGCTCCCATGGAATCGGTGTCACATTTCCTCCAGCAAGGCCACATATGCCCCAACAAGGCCATACTTCCTATGGGCCAAGCACTGAAGCAAATGAGACTGTGGGGATGGGAAGTCATTTCTATTCAAACCACTGCAGACAGCAAATTTGATAGGCAGAGGAGAAGAGAGAAGTCGGAGGAAGGGACAGGAGTAATAGAGACTCAGTGTTTTTGTGTGAAGTTCTGAAAACATGAATAAAATTTTAAACAAAATACTATAATCATGAAAGGATTTAAGAAACATGAAGTGAGAAATGTTTAGTTACGTGATGTACTCAGTTGTCACTGTAGCTAAAGAGTGCCATCCAGCATTTTTGACGTTTTGCAAGATGAGTTCTCATAATTTGATACACTAGTGATGTGAGATATACATGTTTAATAGTTTATTTCCTGTAATTTTTAGAACTGGAGCTGATTAGAAGTACCTAGAGAGGCAAGTCAAGATTCTTGTAGGCTGTTGTTTGTCTTACTTTTTTTTTCTTTTTTGTAGAATGGAAATTTTGATGTGATATCCTATTGTTTGATGAAATTACCTGCATTTTCATCGTTATCTTTGGGGAAAGACTTTGTAACCAGTTTTGAATTTAAAAGTTTCTGGTACCAACATGTATCTGTCTTTAAAACATGAGCTCATATAAGTGTAATCTACTTTTTAAATAAGTGAAGTGCTTATTTTGTAAGGATATAATAGATGCTTTTTTAAAGGGTAGAACTCAGAAGGAAGACAAAGCTATAGCTGACTTTGATAATTTATTAGTGTTATCTATTCATCTAATAGGAAAAATCTTAATAAATTTAAATAGCTGTCCATTAAAGAAAAAAATGTCCAGTGAGGCCATCCTCCTTTGATATCCTTCTGACAACACAGACAGCCTTGCAATAAATTTAGATACAGAAATAGATAATTTGAAAAATAGGAATAATTGTGTGAAGCTGGTAAAAAAACAAAACAGCAAAATCCTGGGCAGGAAAGCAAAGCTGTGTGGCACATACTGGAACCCCAGTAGTTAAAGTGAGTCTAGGATTTATAAATGGAAAAGTTAGTGCCAAGGTAAGTTGAGGTCAGATCCTGGCTGGTATTTTAAAGGGGTTTAGATAGTATACTTGCTGTGTTAAATAGAACTGTGACTCACATAAATATCCTCCTAAAGATTAGTACATCTTGATCTTGAACTGTTTTTCTGGAAACTTATACATTCTATGCCAAAGAATCATGCCAACACAAAGTATATAAGGAAAAAATTATCCTATACACATTTTTCAGAAATATATCCATATGTTTGCATAATGCTATTACAATGAATTCATAATAGAGTCCCAGTGTACAAATGAAACATGATATTGAAATCTATGTTGATGTATTATTGTGAAATAAAGGTGAACTGAAATACTATTTCATTGTATGAGTTTCAATTTCAAGATAGCAAAACAGAAGATACAGTAATTTGTAAGTATTAATACTGATGTATTTATTTCATAATACAATGTGTTATTATGAGTATATTAATATATAATTACACATAATTCTTTAAATATGAATGACTAACAAGTTATAAGCCAAACTTCCAATAATTAAATATTTTAAAGCCTCACACTATTCTCATTACATAATTTCATATGTTATTCATAAATACCTAACAGCTTAGAAGAAAGTAGATAATGCACTCATTGAATAGGATTCAATTTAAATATCCTCTTATGAATTTATCTATGCATAAAGATGGACATTCATGCACCTGTGCCTGAAGGTCAGAGGACAACTTGCAGGACTCTTTTATTTCCTAAGTGTGTTCCAGGAATTGAATTCAGAATGTCAGTCTTGGTAGCAGAAGTATGTACCAGTTAAGCCATCCCACAAGTTCCAATTTAAATCTTCTGAATTTTGTTTATCTACTATGTTTATACTAATAAAATTAATTTGGCACAAATAAGAAGTATATGTCCATTAAACAATCTCTATAAAGTTTGAAATAATTAGATAAATTTTTAAGATTTGTTTTTATGTAAAATAACCTAAAAAAGAAATATGTTTTCTTTTTAAATGCTGGGTTTATTAGAGTTTTGTAATTATAATAAAAAATAATCTGGTAATAGAAGATTTTAAAAGATTTTTAATAATTACTTGTGTTTTTTCTCCTATAGTCTTTAACTTTAACCAAGAAATAAACATTGTTTTCCTCAATATGGACATTTTCAATCACTTAAAACAGGAATGATCTCAGAATGTATATATAGATCTACTTCAGGAGAATGCCATGGGAGAGATATTCAAAGATGGTTGTTTAAAAAATTTAGTGAACTGGAAGCCTAGGGCAACCATCTTGGCCAAAACTTTTCTATTTTAGCATAAGAGATGAAATAACTTGGACAGTCAATTTTAAACCAATGAATTATTGTGAAAAAGTAATCTTCTGGGAGACAGATCTTAATATAGAGCAGAGACTTTCAGGCCTTGGCATGATTCTGACCTCCTTGGGAAGCTGCAAGGACTCACAGGCCTGGAATGAATGTTTGCTCATATAGGTAAATGTTTGCAAACAAGTGTTTCAGGACTTAGGAAATATTTGAAGCTTAATGTATAGTTTAAAATCTCTAACATGGGGAATAAAAAATCCCGTTACACTCTCGGGGACAGTATCTGATCTTCTAATAGGTACTGTGATACTACTTCTGAAAACTTGAATTAATTTCCTTTGCCTCTGTCCTTTACATAGAAAGTTGCTTTCATTGGACGCTCCTATATTTTCTATCGGTGATCGTGAGTGTATTTCCAATTTAAACAGCAGCTATTGTTTGTATTATTGATATGCCTTTGAGCCTTTAAAAGTATTCTTTCTCAGCTCCTCCTGAGCATGAAGCGGCTTCAGAGCAGGGAGGCTGCATCAGGACAGTTTCCACAACCATTGTCTCTCAGAAAGAACAACAGAGTCATAGCAGCCGGCACATTATTAGTTTGAGATTTTTATTTTCTGGTTTTGAAATTTAACTGCACTTATGTAATCCTGTACATATTATAGAAAGGCGATATTTCCTGAGACCTATTTGTGAGTGATGTGCTATTGATTTGTGTCAATTATGTTTGGTTTTTGTGTTTTCATGCTACTTTGGACTTGTTGGCCGCTAATCACTCTTATAGGTACATTGATAACCCTGGAAGTACAGATATCATGTGCCTAGGTCAACAGACACCTGTCAATGTTAACTTGAATGGTAACAACCATCTCTCCTGGTTGTATAACATTATCTCATTCTGTTTTCACAAAGGTTGATTGTAATAGACCTTGTAAAACAGGCACCTGACTTCACAGATTCTGAGTATTGCAAAGAAACAAAACGAGAATATTGAGAACCAGTGGCAATTAAGAAATGCTGAGAATGAGAGAAACAGTCTTCCTCAGGGGGAAAACAACTACCAGTGGGTTATCCATACCAAAGAGTCAGCCCTGAAAGCATGCATGCAAGTAGAGAATGGGTGACTATATTTAGGAACATAAGTACATACATTTTCATATATTCATGTAGCAACAATTAGTTAAAAAAAAAAAGGCCATAAATTTGGATGTGAGCAAGAAGGAATAAGTGGGAAGATCTGTAGAAAAGAAAGGGAATGAGATATGCTATAATTATACTATATAGCATGAAATATGCTACAATTATACTATAATTTAAAAAACAAAGGATATGAAACTATAAGAAAATATTCTCATTTAAAAATAAAATATTACCTTTTAAATGCAAATATGAAAAATATTGAATAGTTATTTTCATATTGATGTGATCAACAATGTATAGAAACAAGACTATTCTAGAAAATGTATATTGCATTGAAACGTACTAATTCAAGTGTAGAAAAAAATGTTTACTGGGAAAATACATTCAACAATGCTTTTAAAACGTCAGCTTCCCAGTTTTATTCTTGCTATGTAGAGCAAATTAGAAAAAAAATCATGTCCCATGTCAGCTCTGGTCCTGTCTTTTTCTTGTGGCTCAGCACTTACTAGCAATAATGTCAATTCTTTATGGGATATTCATTCCTGGTAATCAGAAATCCTTAAAAAAACTCCATGCTCTGTCATCACACTGGCCTACCTCAGTACCTGATCTTGAAGATGAGATAAAGGTCTGTGTTTCATTCCTAGTCTGAATGAATTCTTCTGGTTTATTCATATTACACAGAAGTAGTCACCTTCAAACTTCATAGGCAAATATAAATATACATTTATAATATCAGCATAAATGTTCTTGAAAAATAGAATATTTGCGATATTAATGCTTTAATATAATCTAGAAATCTACTTTTAGTGCCAGGTACTGACCATGGTGTTCACTGACTAATGATGCCAAAACTCAGTAATGATGCAAAAGTGAAAGGCAAAATTTGAAACAAACCACTTCTCCCATTGACAGTGGCCATAGGTGTACTGTTGCTTATCTTCTCGACAGTGATTATCCCTTCAAATCTATAACTTTCTCAATTATCCAAGGTGTGATTAACCTGTGAACCATCCCTCCTTCACCAGCTTTTCTCCACTGATATCTCTTCTTATGTTCTTTGTTTAAACACTCACTACATGAGCTGGAAGGAAAGGAAGAAAACCCACAGTCTTGAAAGCTGGCATGTGCACCCAGTGCTGCCTATTTCTGCTGTGCTCCCTTATTTTTGAAATTTCAGTTTTCTGTTTTTTCACGTCCATGTTACACACTCCACATTATCTCGCCCACACTTCCTAAAACTTATTTCCACAAGGATCTATAAACTTCATTTATAAGAGCATTTGCATTTCCTCTTTTAGTCTTTTTATTCATATCTACAATGTTTTCTTTTTACCTTTGAAACAAACTTGCTGCATATACTTAGGCTGACCATCAAGTCTGAATCCTTCTGTCCTGCCCAAGTCATGATTCTCCTGCCTCAGCCTAAAACTACAAGCATATACTATTATATCTAGCTTATTTATATTTTATAGAAAAGCATCCACCACATTTGTGGGAAATAACAGTTAGCAATACCATTCTAAAATGAAGTCAAATTACATTTGAGAATGCAAATTTCTTCTTCATAATCAACAAAGTCTTCAAGGCGGAATAAGTTACAACATGCAGAATGTGTACTAAGTGGATTAAAGCATAGGTTTTCTTCTTTCCCAAATATTCCTCACTTATTTCCCTAACTCCCTCAAGAGAATAATATCACGACAGAAGTATGACTGGGAGAATTTAATGAATTCTATAAACTCACATGGCAAATAGTTGCTTACAAGTTTCTGAGTGACATTGAGATTTTCTGAATTACTGTATCTACACATGGTTAACAACAAAGAAGAGAACAGAGTTTATATGATAAACAAAATAGAGTAAGTAGGAGCTACTATGGTTTGTAATACACACACCATTCTGTTGTAGCTTACTCATTTAAAACTACGAAGGTTTTTATTTACCAGTGTCATGAGACCAATTTTCAAAGACTGGCATTTCCTTCTCCATGTACCCACAGTAGCGTGGCATATGTGACAGACTGGGGATGAAGTTCATAGAATAATTTTAATGTACTTTTTCTCAGATACATTTAAAATGCCAATTGATTATCTTGTTGGTTATTTTCTGTGGTATGTTGGCATCTGCCACATGCGTTACAAATTAAATAAAGTGCTTTTTGTTATTGTGGAAGTCTAATTACAAAGCACAACATCCAGAGAAGTGGACATTTGTGCTTACGAGGCAGTCCTGATTCTGAAATTTATCAATTGGCTCGTTTTGGGTGGAAACTGAATATTCATTAGTAAAGCATGGCATATGCTTGAAACCCACAGAGGGATCCAAAACAAGAAATAAATTTTATTAACTTAATTTTAGTTTTCCTGAAGCTGGAAATTTTCTCCATGCTTCAAATTCATTTACTCTTCATAATTTGGAAAGATTCCATTTACTTGAACTGATGAGTTCCCAAGTTAAAGTCCATCACTTCTTCTAACTGGATTTTAACCTTTTCCATCAAATGCAGAATGTTAATGAGTACATTTTATGAACTCAGTCTCTGAGTTCATAAAACAATCATATTTATATTAACTATTTAACAAAGCACATCATCTTAATAATGGTTGGAATTTTTTTTTAAATTTTTATTGGTTATTTTGTTTATTTATATTTTAAGTCTTACCCTCTTCTGAGTTTCCCTTACAATCAGATATGGGAGAAGACAGGGGAGATGTATAGGGGGTCAAAAAATTGAACAGAGGAGAATAGTAATGGGGGATGGGGAACTAGGGGTAGCCAACAGAAAGTTCCAGATGCCAGGAAAGCAAGAGACTCCCGGGACCTAATGGGGATGACATTAGCTGAAATACCCAACAAAGGGAATAGAGAACTTGTAGAAACCATAACCAGAGGTTAGCCCCCTGTTATCCACACTTCTCAAAATTTTAACCCAGAATTGCTCCTGTCTAAAGGAAGTACAGGGACAAGGAATGGATCAGAGACTGAAGGAAAGGCCATCCAGAGACTGCCCCACCTGGGGATACATCCCATATGCAGCTTCCAAACCTAGTCACTATTGCTGATGCCAGGAAGTGCTTGCTGACAGGAGCTTGATATGGATGTCTCCTGAGAGGCTCTGCCAGAGCAGATGCTTGCAGCCAACCTTTGAACTGAGCACAGGGACCCCAATGTAGGAGTTAGGGGAAGGACTGAAAGAACTGAAGGGGCTTACAACCCCATAGAAAGAACAACAATATCAACTTGATGTGATGAATAGTTATATTTGAAGAGAAATGAGTAACTGTCAGGAGCTAGTACTTAACCTTTATTCTTATGCCCATCATTATATGTCTCTCTATGGTCATTTGATGTCTACTTTCAAACAAACAAAAAATAAAACAAAACAAAAGAACCAAAGACAAATCAATTTGTAAAAAATTCTCATCCCTTAATTAAAGATTTAATTTGATTTAATTTAATTTAATTGTAAAACTCCAGAGGTATTGAATTGAAGATTCCCACAACATTAGTTCATCAATTAACAGAATTCTAAGCAGCATCCATTGACATAATGTTGTGTGCTTAAGAAATAAAGCTATATCAATTATAGTCTAGATATAATCTAATTAGGAAATATATCTTTTACTCAAGATGACTAAACCCATTCAAGATGAATATAATAAGTTCAGAATAAATTGCTTTTCCCTATATTAAGTTTACTGTTTTGATTTGCTTTGAGCATTGATTGACAGGATGTATGTGGTTTGAAATGTTATTCCTTTCTTGTACTAGGAAACTTTCATCATCTTGACACTAGAGTCAGGAAGGAAGAACTTCTGTTGAGAAAATATACCAATCACATTGGCCTACAAGTAACATTGTAAATCATCTTCTTGATTAACTATTTATGTCAAAGAACCTAGCACACTAAGGGTTATGCCACCCCTGGCCAGGTGGTCCCTAGTTGTATAAGAAAATAGTCTGAGAAAGCTATGAGCAGTAAGACAGCAGGCAGTGGTACACAATGGCTTCTGCTCAGATCCTATCCTGCATTTCTTCAGTGATGTAGTATGACCCAACAGATCCAAGATGAAATAAACACCTACATCCTCAAGTTACTTTTAGTTGTTGTGTTTTATCACAGTATAGAGACCCTAACTAAGGTATCTCTTTAGAGATTTTGATTGCATAAAGTGTTTCTCTGGTGAAGGTTTGTAAAACTACGTACAGTGAAATAGTTCCTCCATTCTAAATACGGAAATCATTTTTCCAGAATTTGGGGAAGCATGTAATCTAGATTGTAAAAAGTCTTTGAAACATTTAAAGAGTACTACTTGATATGAATTAATGGAGTTATAATGCATGTAAGGAAAAATAACCTAAAGTTTAATACTGTGTTAAATAAAGAAGATGGTACTTTTTCTGCAAGGAATGTACAGCCAAGTATTAGAGGGCTTGCATTTGCATTGAAACATTATCATTCACAGGAAAGAATAAAATATGAGAAAAATTCTCAGGTAAATGCTTCACTTCAATATCCAGAGCTACAAGGAATCATGTGAGGCACATGGAATGGTCAAAATCAGGGAAATCAAGAAATTTTAAGAATGTTATTATTATAAAGAAAGCTAGAGCCATCAGCTAATTAAAAGGTTTGAGAATGCTAGCTTCCCTTGCAAATGTTGGTAACTCAGCCAAATGAGATTAAAATTGCATAGTCACAGTAACAATAAACACTGGCATTCTTGGTTGATGGTGATCGAATATTATATGATGGTCACAAAATTCAACATTTAATTTAAAAATTGCTTTTAGCTCACAAATAAATATAACAAACAAATAAGCACTTTTAAAATGATAAACATCAGTGATCTCCATTTTCCTTCAGCTTTGAGTGAAAATTAACTAATCAGTGTAACAAATGAAATATCTAGAAATATCATCACTGTACTCTACTCTTCCCAAACATATACTTTTAAGGACTCAAAAGTTTTCTCCTCCTCCTCCTCCTCCTCCTCCTCCTCCTCCTCCTCCTCCTCCTCCTGCCTCTTTTTTCTCCTCCTGCCTCTTTTTCCTCCTCCTTCCTCCTTTTCCTCCTCCCTCCTTTTCCTCCTCCTCCTCCTCCTTCTTCTTTCAGATATTTATGAAGAGTACACGAAAACTTGGTGTCACTTATAGTAATAAAATAAGAGTAAATTTAATGGACCAATGTACATTTAGACTACTAAGAGGCTAGTAAGTCAAATTGAACCATTGTTGAATTCTATTATGTATATTTAAAGAAATGTCTGGCCTTAGGAAGCCTATAACCTCTGTAAACCTGTCCATTAATCAGAGTAATTTGGAAAGTTCAAATGATTAAATGAAGAAATTCTATAAAAGGGTGAGAGAGAGAGAGAGAGAGAGAGAGAGAGAGAGACTGACTGACACACACAGGGGACACACAGAGAGATTTATGGGTGAGGGCTATGTCATGGTGCTATAGGAAAATTAGATGGAAGGCACATCTTCTTTAGCTATAGGCATGTTGTGGGTGTAAGAACACAGTGGTTCAGAATAAGTTGTGTGATATTTTAGGAACTTGAATTCATGTCTGCAAATAACACTCATTCGATAGCATGTAGGGGGACAGTAGAATGAAAAGTTCTTTGTGCAGTGAAAAAAAATAGGTTTGAAAAGAAACAAGACTAATATAAACAAAGGCCGGGTTAGACATAGGAGAGTCCACTCAATGCTCTCCTGAGGCCCTGAGATAAAAGAAGACAATAGAACGAGAAGGAAACAAGGAGAGCAACTACAAAGATCAGTGAAATGTTAGGATAGACAAGGAGTTTAAATTTAAAAAGAAAAAGTATTTCCACCCATTGTGTTGATTGGAGAGAAAAGTCAGGGAAGAAATTCTATGTTAACTGGCAGGGAGGATGGCTTCAAGGTTGGGGTGAATAAAACAGTGAAAAATGTAGAAATGAGAAAGACAACACCCAAATGATTTCCTGTTAGAACATTCAGTAGAGGGAGATATGGGAGGGTGTGACGGAAAGTGACTGAAGACGGAATTATCTTTTTGAGAGATGCCATGATTTTGTTAATTAAAAAGATCTCTTTCAATTTTGGTGCTTGATTTTAAAATGGCTTCACTTCTTACATAGGTCAAGCATGTGGATGTGATAGGAAAGTCATGAATACACAACTGATCATTAAAGTCCTTCACTAAGGTGAAGAAGGAGAGTACAAATAAAACCTCTTAAGAAATGTTTTAACCAGCGTTTTTGGAAGATGACTATAATCCCCCCAATTGAGAGGTAGAAGCAAGTGTATCAGAAGTTCAAAATCATCCTCAGCCACAAACATTTGAGATTGTTCTGGCCAACAAGAGACCCTGTATCAAAATACTGGGGGGAGGGGGGGATATTAACTGTATAGACAGTGAGGACAGAGAAACAATGTCACATCTGAATGCCCGATGGTAATCTTTTCATATTATTTGATTATTTGACAAACCTACATGTATATAATATATCCTGGTCACACCCATCAACCCCACTGAGGTGGTTTGAATATGCTGGCTCAGGGAGTGGCACTACTGGGAGCTGTGACCTTGTTGGAGTAGGTGTGGCCTTATTGGAGGAAGTGTGTCACTGGGGGGGTATGCAATGAGACCCTCCTCCTAACCACATGGGAGCCAGTCTTCTAGTGGTCTTAAATTTAAGATGTAGAAATATCAGCTCCTCTTTCCCCATGTCTGCCCGGACGCTGCCATGCTTCTACTTTGATAATAATGGATTGTGCCCCAAATAAATGTTGTCCTTATAAAAGTTGCCATGGTCATGGTGTCTGTTCACAGTAGTAAAACTCACTAAGACATCCACCTACTCTTATGCTTACCAATCATCCCAACCTACCACCAAGTCTCCAACCCACTTGCATACCTCTTTTGCCTTTTCTTTCTGTTTGCTTTGGGATACACTAGGTTTAACAAAGGCCAACTAGTTGCTGAAATACTTGCAACTTACCAGTAACTACAGTACTAAAGACAAAGACTCCCTCTACCTCAGAAGTTCCAAATGTCAATAGTTCTCTTTAAATATCTTTATCCAATAAAAATAATGTGAAATTGAGTATTCGAGGATTGGGGCAAAGATAAATACAAGATGAGTATGCATCATGAAGTACACTATGCAAAATAGGTAGAGGCTGAAACTTCAGGCTAGAAGCTTGTGTACAGTACATTACAGAGAATTTAAGAGTTGGCTACAGTTGGACTAAATTGAGCAACAAAATAAATGATAAGAATATTGGGAGAAAAAAATAAATAATCACAAGTACCTACTGACACAAAGAATGAGTGAATAAGGGGAAAGTTTTCAGTAGACAACAATAAGTAATAAATTTCAAGGATTTGAAGTAATATAAAATCATCATTATAATATCACAGACATATTTGCTCCAGCCATGCCCAGTTGCTGTCATGGGACAATGTTCTAAGCTGAACAGTGTATATATAATCTAAACAAATTGCCTACAAAGCAATCATTAACTAGTATAGTGATTTCAGCTTCTAATCACAAATTCTCTGTTACTCTTATGGTATAGCACTTTTCTTCTTTGAACAGAGAAGTGTATGTTCTTAGTCACATTCTTGTAGCAAGTGAAATGTGATAAAGACAAAAGAGAAAACAACTTTACAGTAGACAAATCTGGAAGTTATGCTATGAATCAAGTGACTCAGACTGATTCCACTAGCACCAAGTCTTGATGACCACATGTGCTCTTCATGAAAAGCAACAGAGAATGTACCCTCGAATGGATTTTTTTTTCCTTAAAGAAACTATGACTCTAGTTCAATCATGATAAAATATCGTAATTAAACATGTTCTAGAAAATGTCCAGGTTTCTTCAATGTCAAGTTTGCAAAAAGATTGAGGAACATCAGAAATCCTTAAAAAATCAGGTATCACATTATGCGGCGATGTCCTATATATAACCTCCAAGACAAAGAACACTAGTGGACACATTAGACTCTAAATAAATGGGTAGTTTCATTAATGGCATCGTACTAATTCACAATACACTAAAATCAATTCCTTACTTGAGTAAATATGTCAGTTTTGTAAAATTATAAATTATCACATTTAGAGATGATGAAAGTCACAGAGCAATCTCTTATATTAATTTACAACTCTGTAAAAATTAAATTGTTTCAAAGCTTAAAAGAGACAGAGGGGGGAGGAGGAGGAGGAGGAGGAGGAGGTGGAAAAGAAACTTAACTCTCCTGGGGTCATAAAATAAATATGAAAAGCAGTAGTTTAACTGCTAAAGATTCTAATACCTGCATATATATATATATATATATATATATATGTGTGTGTGTGTGTGTGTGTGTGTGTGTGTGTGTGTGCGCATACACAATATACTATCAGGTAATTCAAGCAAAATTCTAAAATCATAATCATACCACTAGTACGAGAGTAGAATCTCAATTCATCATACTTTCTTGTCATGCTACAAGATACCTCTGATATCACTGTGGGGTCTCTTTCAATGTAGTCTATACCACCCCAGCTGGCAAAGCAAGGTAAGGCAGTGTAGATTTACTCATTCAGTCAGTGTGTAGCCTTTAGAGAATCTGTTAAGTGGCAGACATTATACTAGTCAATAAGGATATGTCAGTCCTAGCTATGAGTAATAGCTGTACTAGACACCCCAGAACAATGAACCTAATCTCTTCTTTATTCAAATGACATCTATAATCTTAAAGTTTATATAATTAATAAAGAAAACAAAAATATTAATGGCTTGTGTAGTCTCCAAGCCTGTTACTTTTTTCAATGAATTTCTTCTCAACTCAAGCAACGATTCTAGTATTTGGAGAGATACTGTGATTCTTCTACCATGGGTTTCTTCCTTTCTAGCCAGAAAATGTTTTATCGACTTGCAAGTCTGTTTGAGCTCGTAATAATGATTTACTTAGAGCTCTTGCATCTAGCAAACTTTGTTCCAGGAATTAAACTCACAGTTTAATCTTCAGAACATCCTTGTTAGTTAAGTCTCATCATCGTTGAGCTTTATGTTTTCCCCCAGAAGTGGAGATTCAGGCTTTGAAAGGTTAAAAGCTTTTCCAAGCTCACTTAAAAAGAGAGTGACAAAGCTGAAAATAGAAGTCTCCAGATTTCTCACACTTGCCTTATTTCACCTCATGTTATCACAATGAATTAAATTCCACTTTTCTGTAGTACTCGCACTACCAAGTCAAGGTGTCCTAAACATCAGTAATTCAAGGGACACATTGGCTTTATAGGAGGTGGCATGATATGTGTAAGAAACCCACACACCAGCATTATTAGACATTTTAATTATAGATAACATCCCATCAGATCCCATCAAGTCCTTAGCTTGTCTAAACCTGAATTTCCTTATCTGTATGAAACAACCTTTGTAGTTACTGTGTAGATCATTTTACATCTTACCATATAATCTATGCATGGCCAGTTAAGGTGAAGTATTTCTCCAAATATGTTAGCATCAAGAACAATATCCATAGTATAAAAATTTCAGAAAACTAACAACTTTAAGAGATAGATATACATGGCTATAAGGTATTGAATGTTACTAAATGATTTCTCAAATTACTTTAAATATCACAAAGGTACATATTACTGTAGAAACAAAATGAAACAAACCATATGTAAAACACAATATTTGAAGCAATATTGAAACTTTAATTTTTGCATTTGCAAAATGTTTTCTCTTTTTACTATGGACACAAAAAGTAAACAGGCTTGTTTTTAGAAGCATGCATCTTTCATTGAAGGACATTTGGCTATTTCTCCTTTATCATACTCTAAAAAACAATATTAGACAACAGTGGGATAGAAAGATGTCTCCACTCTTAAGAACACTTCGTTCTCTAGCTGAGAACCCAAGTTGGTTCCCAGACCAATTTTTTGGTAGCTCACAACCATCTCGAACTACAGTTCTCCAAGAACTTACATTATCTTTCATTGCTGTGGGCACTTGCATACCTAGCTGCACATGCCTATCCTCTAAATAGATATGCACAAAATTTAAAATAAAAATAATCATTTAAAAGAAGACAATGGCACATTATCAAGGTACTTCTGAAAGTGTCCCAGGAAATGTCCTGTTTTTAGTACCTCCCACCCTGCTGGAGATCAGATCCTTTCAAATATATACAAATGTGTACAGTGGCACATAGCTACCTCTTAATATCCATGATTTATTGCACCTATAGATTCACACAACCCTAGGTCAAAACATTTAACACCTGTATCTACACTGAGCACCTACAGACTTTCTTACTATTGTACAATATGTTGGGCTTTTAAGCGTTTTCTAGAGATTAATGTGACTACATCATTACTCCTTTCCTTTTGCCCTTCAGATCTCCCCATCTACCCCCACCCTCATCTCTTTCAAATTAATGTGTTTTATTGATTAATTGTTATTATATATATACATGTGATTCTAAATATGTAAGTTAACCTGCTATGTCTAATATTACTCATGTATATTTTCAGGGCTGACCCATTTCGTATTGGATAACCAATTGGTTTGTTCTTTTCTGTAGAAGACTATTTCTCCAGCTCTCAGCATTCCTTAGCTTCCTGTAGTTTTTGTATAGTGTTGAGACATCCTGGGCTTTTCTTTCTTTCCCTCTCTTAGTATATCCATTGTTGCTGTCCTTATTAAGTTCATTTGAAGCAAACATGCTGGTGAGGCATTAAGGATGTGGTTTCCAAAACTCCTAAGAGATACCATCTCACAGCAAATTCTCTGTTTCTCTGGATCTTATAATATTCCTGCCCTCTACTTTTTCTTGCATTCAAGTCCATAGAACAAAGAGTATTCCCAAATTATGTTTTTACATTGTGTAGGGGTGTGTGGATATATGCGTGTATGCTTGCTTTTCAGGGGTCAACATTAGGTGACTAATTCTTAGTATAAGGTCTCTCCCTGAAATTGGAGTTCATCAGTTCAGCTTTGGAGGCAGGGCTAGAGTTATAGATATGAGAGTTAGGGATACACACTGAGGTCCTACAGTTTGTCCAGTTGTGCACCAAGAGCTTTGCCAGTAGAAAAATCTCCCCAGCTTCTCTAGAATCTTTATACTCATGTTAACTTTCTTAACATTCATATAGGTTCATATAGTTAGAAGTCAATAAGACTTGTTCCATGGAGGAATGTTAAATACTCTTTTTTATCTTTGTGACAACTGCTTTACTTTGGAATATAATTTTTCATATATAATGGAGAGGGAAATTAAAAATGTTGCTTTACTGGCTTTCGTGTATAGTTCATTGTTACACCATTGCCTAGCATGTGTGAGTCCCTAGGCTTGAACCCCAGCACAGAATCAAAAGGAATAATTATTTCTAGAACATTTTAGCTGTTTAATTCTGTTATATTTTTGTACTGTGCCACATTTACTTTGAAAACAACTTGAGTGACTTGATTTTGAAAGAATCGTTATTTCTAAAGAAAAATGAAAAGAAATAATTAAGCCACAAAATGAAGGCTACATGAAAAGAATTTTTTAGAAAAATAGGAATTTTCCATGAACCCCATGAATTGGACTGTTTATAGAATGGAATGGAGATTTTACAGATTACTCGACACCATAAGGAAAAGTGCAGTGTGATAACTAACTGATAATTTCAGAATCCACCACTACACTCTAGCCCTATCCATATCTGGGCACTCGTGTTTTCCTAATTTTAAAAAGTGCACCTGTAGCATATTTTTTTTTCCTCCAAAAGGATGAAGCCAGCTGGAGAGAGAGAGAAAGACAATTAAGCCTGATTGGATGACTCAGCAATAAAAATAGGAAGCTAGCTGCATGAGAAAGGCTGAGCTACAAAGCAGCAGATTGTGAGGGTGTGTGCTCTTTTGAAGAAGGAATGGAAATAAGCCCACGAGCACGAACAGGGGGACCAAGGTTAAACTTCTCAGTGGCAAGCTCATTCCTGAAATGGAAAAAGCCAACAAATGAATCCTCTACCTACTGTCAGATTGTATTATAAAGTTGGACAGCATTTATTTTGCTGGAGTCTATCGACAAATGTCATCAAAACAGGAGTCTGCATAATCAAAGGACACTAAGGCATTTTTTCTCCATTTGGGTGAGAATGCTCTTTCTAATGTAGGGAATTAATTTTTGTCTTTTTCTGGGGACATATTTCCTCTTCCTTTTCATCTATCCACTGCTATCCTCATTAAAGGTTTATCAGCTTCAGATTACACCTAGTCATGGATGCTCTTCATCCTTCAGATTAGGTCAGTCTTCTGCCATAATGCTCATCCCTCATATAATGTTTCCTCTTTCCAACCACACAGTCCTCATACATGTACTAACTATATTTATTGTTTATTCTTCGAGAACTCAACCAGTGTGTAAAACTGATTTTGACTATGCCCACCCTTCATTAACCCTCTCCAACAACTAGATCTTCCAGATGAACCACCATGGAACTTCATGTCCACCTCCTTAAAAATAACCCATTGTAATCCAAAACTAGTCTACTCAAATGCTCATGTGTACAAAGCAAACCACTAGTGCATGGACAGCTTACGAGGGCCCGCATTACTGAAAAACCTGACCCTCCCTCCTCCAACAGCTGTCAACTGCCAATAGCTACTCAGGAGCAGGGCCTCATGAATAGCTCCCTCATACAAGTTGAAAAGCCTGTTGGCTTGATTCTATCAGGCAACCAGAACAGTTGGGGGTTCTTGATTGTAACAGCTTTGTCCTGTCCAGAAGATAATGTTTCACATCAGTCCTGTCATCTTAAAACCCTGCCACCCTTTCCACAATGTTCCCTAATACTTAATTTAAAAATATTTTTTGTAGATACTGATTGTATATCTTTAATTTCTGCTAAGCTGCACAATCCATAAGGAAGGAACTCTGTATGTTTCCTTGACCCCAGGCAGACACTTAGTAAATAAAAACAGCTGAATGAATGAATTAAAGGCATAGAGATTAGACTTTGGGACAGGATTCTGCCTTGCATCCATCAGTTCTGTGATTTTGAACACGTTTTCTTGTTCTCCTCCTTGTTTATCTTTTGCCTTTAGAAGACTCTCATTCCCAAGACTATAGGTCTGAATTGTGTATCTGACATACGTTATTTTTATTTATGTGCTTTTAGTGTGTGTGGTATGCTTGCCTCTGTGTTTGCATACTCCCATGTATGTCAGTGTAGGAGTATTCAGATGTGTAAGATATGTGTGCACATGAGCATGGGAATCTGGGGTAATATCAGAGCTCTTCCTCAATTACTCTTCGACTTAATTCATTAGAAGCAAGCTCTCTTGCCAATACAGCTAACCTCACTAGTCAGCCTGTTCTGGGAATCTTCTGCTTGTCCTTCTACAGCTACAATTACAGGGAAGATGTCACACCTGCAAGCACTAACACAGGAGCTGGGGATCTACATTGGTCTTACTTGTATGGGAAGGGGTTTAATTATAGAACCATCTTTGCAGCTTATGACATTTTTTGTTTGTTTTGTTTTTTATTTAGATATGAGGTTCATATGAAAATGTAATTTGGAATACCATAACATGATTATCCCAAGTTTTCTTTCTTTTCTCTGTTATGTTGCCTTCAGCTTAGTAAAGGTATTTTCTGTTTGCAAGTAGAGGAGCATTTAGTGAAAGAAGTGAAAACTCTATTTGATTCAAATTCAAGTGTAATTACATAATTCAGTCATTTGTTCAACAAATAATAAATCATATTAAATTAAAAATAATAAATAAAAATATAAATCCCAGAAAGAGTTTTAGAACAAGAAGCAAAAAAAAAAAAAAAAGCAAATCAAAGCTTTTATTGCTGCTTTTGTTTGTAACATGTGTGAGGAAGGAGATAAATAACAGAATACATGAAGTTTGCTTCAAGTGTTGCAATGAGAAAGTAAAGGACACCAAGGTAGAATAGATAACACAGCACCTCATGGATTTCTCCACTGAGTGAAAGGCCATGTTGGCCTTAGCTATGCAGTAATGATTTAGTTTAGATTCTCAAAGATGACCTCTGGTTTCTTTCTGTAAAATAAAGTGAAAGACAGAAAAAAAGAAATCTCTTTGTAATTGGAAATGTAGCTCAGTAAGTAGAGAGTTTGAGTAGGACTCAGGAAGCCCTGGGCTTCCTCCATAGGACATATAGATTATAGCACCCCAGTTCTTTTGTAGGTGGAGGTAGGAAAACCTCATGTTCAAAGCCAATTTCAGTTAATACAGTGAGATCAAGACCATCCTGTGCTTCATGTGATCATTTCAAAAGAGAAAAGAAAAAAGAAAGAATGAAAGAGAAGGAGAAGGAAGGAAGAAGGAAGAAGAGAAGAAAAGTTCACATGGGGAGATAGGAAGGAAAGTGGAAAAGACAGACTTAGGTAAGATTACAACAACCCAAGTCAAAGGTGAGAAGAAGACTGCCAATCTCCTTTTACAATACAGTCAATGGGGCACGAAGACTGGAGGACATGATGAGTTGAGTGAGAAAGGCAATCAGAAGAAACTAGTCTGAAACTAAAAACAAAGATCAAGAACCTGTATTACATGCAGGCCCCAAAGATGTGCCAAGGGGGAAGAGAAGCTACCACCTGCAAGAACTATAGAGGAAACAGAAACCTTAAGTGGGATTTTGGTTTTAAAGAAAAACAAACAAACAAACAAAAAACAAAACAACAAAAACACCTTAATGGGCTATTTAAAGAAGAATAGGAAGGGACAGGCATTTGGTTGATCTCAAGTTCTATAGGGCCCAGTGGACAAATTGAATGAGAAATGGTGGTTGTTAGGCAATGTAGTAAGCCAGGACGATGGCTGTACGGAACTACCTGGTATATGAAAAAGTGGGTTTCAGGGCTTTTAGCATGGATGAAGGACAGCAGGAGTGGAGGGTATTCTCAAGTAAATCTCAATGGCATCTTGGGCTGACTGTGATGAGAACATACTGGTAAGCTTTAAGAAAAGGTGACATTTTGTGAACCTTTAGTTCTTAGAGATGCGGAGAATACATAATATCTGTCCTCTGTCCATAAGTTTCTGGCCACAATATTATACATATTTTGGTCACGGATAGGTTTGAGGCAGTGGTCACACGTTTGTGTTAGATAAGGATTGATCTAAGCATAAGAATTTAGCTCTTCCCACAGCATTTATATCCTCAAGCTACCCCTGGCCCTTCTTCCTGTTTATTGCTATGTCTTCTTGACATCTCATGCCAAAGCCTTTTGAGAATGTAGTGTCTCCACATATCAGACAATATATATTTAATTCATGGTGATAGAGGTCTTGTCTAAATATAAAATAAGGAAGTATAGAGCGTGCTAATGAAAGAAAAATATAACCCCTAAAACCATAGAATTCAAAACATTAACAGCTGAAAGGGGATTTTTAAAAAAAAAATGAAATCTGGTTTTTGAAAGTCTTAAAAGATATAGAGATGAATTTAATAACTTATCATCTTAGGGTTTCTCTTGCACACAAAACATCATGACCAAGAAACAAGTTGGGAAGAAAAGGGTTTATTCAGCTTACACTTCCACATTGCTGTTCATCACCAAAGGAAATCAGGACAGGAACTCACACAGGGCAGGAACTTGGAGGCAGGAGTGGATGCAAAAGCCATGGAGGGTGCTGCTTACTGGATTGCTTCTCCTGGCTTGCTCAGCTTGCTTTCTTATAGAACCCAGGACTACCAGCCTAGGGATGGCACCACCCACAATGGGCCCTCCTACCCTTGATAATTAATTGAGAGAATGCCTTACAGCTGGATCTCATGGAGGCATTTTCTCAAGGGAGGCTCCTTTTCTATGATAACTCTAGCTTGTGTCAAGTTGACACACAAAACCAGCCAGTACATATATTAATAGACTGTGTCAATAGACCACAAAATAATCCTGAAAATATGCTCTGACCATAAAATATTTTGTTTAAGAGTTTTATTTTATATCCTGGATATTTAATGCATTAATATTCACTTAATTTTAGATTAGATTATGTTATATATTATATATAATATATACTTTGTTTATATAGTAGCATTTTTAAGAAGAAAAACTAATGATTCAGTGATGAAGAGAAACATTTGCCAACATAATTCATAAATTTATTTCATGTGCTTGGCATTGTGTTTGAGCTATTTCTTGGATTCTTACCAGAAACATTGATTCACTTAGTCTTTTCAATAGCCCATGAGTTATTCCATTGTTATTTCTACTCAACCCAGAAGTAATCAAAGGCATAACAGATCACAAAGCTCATAAGAAAAAGGAACAAAATTTCAGCCTAATCCTGTGTATCCTGATAGATCATGATCGGTCAGATCATTGTATGATAATTATAAATCATTATGATGAGAATTGCAAAAATATCTATCAACACTTGTTTGTTGAAAATAATTACATCTAAATGAGCAGTTGTGAAGATTTATATGAAAATCACTGCTATCACACCACCATCAATGATGCCTCCAGGAAATGTCCTTCAACAAACTCTTCTGAGAATTCTTCCTGTGGTAGGACCTATGTGAGCATTGACAACTCAGCACAAAGCAATTGATGACTACATAACAGACACACAAAATCAGCACACCAGTAAAATTATATATACATATATCCAAGCTCGATGTCATAATATATGATTCACAAGGATAAGAAAGTACAGAGGTGTACAGCACCTCTACTTAAGTGAGATACCTACCTGAAAACATGAGCTCTTACCTAAGAAGATGAAGCAGTGAAAATAACCAATGTAAAAGCTCCTAAGAAAGAGCCAAGCTCTGAAGAGCAGAAATAAAGCTAGTGAAGCTACTTAATTATCATCAAAAGTGTGGAATGCTAGAAGTTGGGTATGGAGAGTTAAGCAAATGGCAGTGTTGGGGTCTTCTGCATAATACATCGGTTAGATTTATTCTAAGCTACGGGGAAGTAATAATCAGAATATTCAGGAATGCTCATTCAGTCTAGGGAAAAAAGGAGACAAAAACATCACAGAAAGGTGAGGATTATATAAATATATAATATATGTGGAAATTCATTTGCCTATAATTCTGCTCTAAGGATATTTCTCAAAGATAAAGTTCTCAAAGGTAATGGCAAATACAAAGGTTATGCCACCAGGCAGGAAAGAACGTAATTCTGTAATTCTGGTAATTCTGATTTTATCTTGCTCTTTCTACATAGCTGACAGATTTCCTTCTGGTAACTGACATTAAAATGTGACTCTCCAATGCATACATTTGTCATTCCAAGTCACCATTAGGCTTTCAGCTCTGAAAAGCAGATGTGGTGCCTTTACTACACTTGTCAGGTTTGCTCCAGAGTGATCTGGATGTGGTAGAATCAACCAGTTTGCATTCTGCAAGGAAATTTACCTTCATTCTCATTCTCAAGCAAATTTGCCTCACACTAAACTGCAGGCCAAATATTCCTCACTGCCTCAAGTTGGAGACAGGGTGAGTTTTCACACTGATAGACTATGGCATATTTTTAAAGTTATTTATTGTCCAAATGAAAACCATTAACCCAAGGCTAGGAATGTAGTTGAATGATAGAGTATGCATGATACATTATACACAGGACCTTGAATTTTTCCCTTAGTACTACTAAGAGCAAAAATAAGTTAGGAGTGTGTGTGTGTGTGTGTGTGTGTGTGTGTGTGTATGTGTGTGTGTGTGTGTATGTGTGTGTGTGTGTGTGTGTGTGTGTGTGTGTGTGTTTTGCATGTGTAACAGCAATTAATGAACAATAGGCCATGAACTGGAAATAGAGCAAGGATAGGTATATGAGAAGGTTTGGAGAGAGGAACAGAGAGGGAGGAAATGATGTAATTAGAATCTCAAAAAATAAGGAACTTTTGTTTTTGAAAAACTACAATATATTATTTAGAACTTGTATATACTTTCAGAAGAAATATTTTTGTTTATAAAATAAATTCTAAATGTTCATACAAAATGAATAATGTATGGATTGGCACACCAGAATAGAGAATGGGCAAATGAGAACTAGTCGGTCAGCCTTATTCACAAGAAAAGCTAGAATACTAGGGGCATACACTTGCAGTAAATGGCTACAACTTGTTTTGTTTTTCTAATATAGTTCTTTAGTATTCTTGGTGAAATATATTTGGTTTTGGAAATTCAAGGTCATTGAAATACGGAGTTGAAATTCACAAAATGAAACAAAAAAACTAAGGAACTTAGTGTCTTCCTAATGTCCCTGGGTATGTCCATGGTCACGGGCTGAGACGGTCAGAAACATGAACATGAATAATGCACATTATAATAATAATATAATAATTATAATATTAAATAATAATTATAATAATAATAAAGGCATTATTAGGAGTAATTGCAATTTTTTATTCTTTGATTGTTTTGTTATTCACTGAGACAGGCTAATGCTATGTAGCTCTGAAGGTTACTCTTTTATAATCAAAAATAAAAATCTCTTTCATAAGGATCTTATAGTATTGCCTACTTTGAGAAAAATATCCCAAAAAGAAGTGTAAACATGGGTGTAAAGGTAC
Organism: Rhynchomys soricoides; assembly: GCA_019843965.1. Lineage (NCBI taxonomy): Eukaryota > Metazoa > Chordata > Mammalia > Rodentia > Muridae > Rhynchomys > Rhynchomys soricoides. The sequence continues at coordinate 33,590,431 of JADRCH010000005.1, read as the reverse complement.
AGAAATAAGTGAGAAGCATTTTTCTGAAAACTTTCAGACACTTTGGTGAATAGGCATGTGCCATAAGAAACCGGGGCTAAATGTTTATCGAAGAAAACTGACTCTTCACTACGCACCACTGAATGCAATAAAACATGCTTTTGCAAAGAATGTTTGGGAGAGTGTCAACTTGTTGCTTTCACAACTCAGGGTTTGGTGCATCAAACCAATCATCAGGAAGGTGAGCCTTAAGCATTATTAAGCTTGGAAAAGCTACTGAGCACAACCCAGTTAATCCTGCTCTTCAAGGATTAAGAGCAGGATTCAAGAACATTTTCACTAACATGATCATAAAAAGAATGGTGAAAAATGAAAGGAAATAGAAACAGAAAAGGGAAATCTGATAATATTTATAAGCTTAATCATTACGAGAACCAATGACCCTTATTTGTTTTATAGATTCCCAAGGTCATTTAATATTAAATTATCATAATTTATGTTGTATATTGTGATGCATGAGGAAGAGTAAGAGCGTAAACTGAGCGTGGAGCATGTATGGCATGGATGCACTGAGAGGAGGGAAGACTGAATTCTTTTGTTCACACTGAAATACAAGTTTGGAAATGACAGATTCATGGAGGGATAAATACACCACATTGAAAATTTAAGCTTACATCTATAAACAAGTTACTGAATATATTTGTGTTCATGCTAAAGCCTGATCATGTTTTCTACACATCTATATTTTTTCATTTCTTGCAAACAATCACAGTACTAAAAATATGCCATTTTAGAAGACAGTAATCATGCCAAATATAAGAAAATATGCCAATTGTACTTATAGAAGTGAAAGGTCATATTTCCATCTTGAGAAAGGCATGTCACTTGCTTTTCTGCAAAGAAGGAATAGAATGTAAATTTCAATATCAGTATATATGAATATGTTCATAATTTGTGTTTATTTTGTTCCTAGTTTGATGCTTGAATATACTCATGGTGACAACTAAGTATATTTAACCATAGTCTTACAGTGACACCTCCATTTGATGGAAACCAAAATAGAAACTAGTAATACCCTGTATGTTGAAAATGGGGCTTATAGGTTGCAGAGACCAGTGTCCAATAAAATTTATTTTTTAGTTTCTTTAATTTTTGATATTATGATATAATTACATAGTTTCCCATTCCCTTTCATCTCTTCAAACCCTTCCATATATTTGTAAATATGTATATGTAATGTATATGTGTGTGTGTATGTACAGACACAGGTATGAGAATATATATATATGATACATATCATATATCATATGTATGTATATATAAGAATATTATATATATACATACATTAGAATATATATTATATTTATATACATACATATGACCTGCCCAGCCTGTTCCTTGTTTGTACATGTTTTCAGGGTTGACTATTTGGTACTAACACACGTGAATCACAACAAAAATCATAGCTAAAGATTCCTAAGGTCACAGTAGTGGCACACATACCTGGGCAGTAACCAACATCTTTATAATTGGACTTAAGACCCACTGGACAAGAGAAAAATCATGCCACATACTGAAGACCTAGCCAACTACCCAGGAATCATGAAGTTGTAGATGTTGGAGGAGAAGCTACATCAGCCACTTTTCACATTCAGTATAAGATTGTTTTATGAACATTAGATTTTAAAACTGAGTTGAAGAATGGTCACTCAAGGTTGTTCTTCTATCTCACAGACCTTTCTCCACTGTTGGAGAATTATCTTCCCAGCAGTAACTAAAATGCATTGTTGTTTTGTAAGAAAGAAAGTTGAAATCTGAATCAATATAACTGAATACGTTTTGTATTCTTGGGAGAAATAATCTGAACTTCTTTGCCTGCTCCATAATGTCCAGGATGAGATGAAGCTCAAGCATTCCTCCCTCCTGTGGCCAAGAGTTAATGTTGGAGTCCTTTGTCTAGAAGGGAAATATGGCCTGATGTTTCCCACATGATTTACTCATGTGAAATAATCAACTGGTGAAAGCAATCCAAGTTATTTGTAATCGTGAGGGCAAACTATGAATATAACAAACTAGACTTCCGAAATTGTAAATGGTTATAATGTGAACCATAGTCACAACTGGTGCAGCATAATTTTAAGCACACAAGGTCAGTTTAATGAACTTCAGGGTTTTTTTTTTTTTTCTTCGATAAAGTTTCCAGTGATTATTATTTTTTCTTGGCTTGCCTGATCTGTTGATATAAAGATACCTGCCTGAAACAACTTATGTCTTATCTCAGTTTTGCTCCATTCAAAACATGCTGCACCTTATAAATTTTTATTAGACAATGTAAGTTGTAAAAATTGCCATGGCCTTTCTTAAAAATTATATTATAATCAACTCTGAAATGTGATTCTCCATTTTGAAACAATGTGGACCATTCTATTTCCGAGAGTGTTGTTGTAGCAGGAAGCAGATTCACCTCTTAATTACCAAATCTGACAAAACACCTAACACACCCACCTTTTAAGCTCCCATGCATCACTGAATGAAAAGCATTTGATGTTGTACCAGATTGCTGCTAGAGAGAATTGGCAGACTAAGGCCGTGAACTAAAAGAAAGCAGAGCTCAGCTGTCAAGCTGGGTTGAGCAGTGAGGCTTAGAGATAAGATGAGTATGGTGGTTGAAATCTGTGAAGGAAAGTTTTGACACACAGACAGATACATCAATCAATAAAGAGGTTCTATATAGAGAAAGAGATACAGAACTGTGATGGAAGAGAAAGAGAAAGAGGAAAAGAGGAGATATGGGGGAAGAGAGAGAGATAGACACAAAGAGAGACTGAGAGGCAGAGATGAAACAGAGAGACAGAGACAGAGAGAGACATAATGAAGATAGAATGGAACCAAATAAACATTTGGATCTACACAGATAATTAAAACACATAGAAATCCTAAATATAAAAATGCATATTTTGTTTTAAGGTGCATGTAAAAAAATAAGGAATAAAATAGCTCTCTAACTGAAGAATATATAAAGTATAAAATAATGTAGCACAATAGCCAGAGGAAAATGACAGAAATACACTGTACTAGCTTCTGTATATGATATCTGAACCAATGCAACAGTGTCTGACGGAAGGTAGGTAGACTGTGCTAAAACCAGAGATGAACACCTAACTCCTGGAATAATTGTTGGGGTAAAAAAAGAGACCTAGCTACTAAGGCAGTTGTGAATGTAAAAGGGAATCCTGAAAATTATTAAATTAAATTAAAGGCAAGTACGTAAACAGAAAATAAGAAAAGCGTTAAAGTATGACTCAGTTACACACTGTCTATAAGAAAGGCAACTTAAAGGAAAGGCAGGAAGGCAAATACGTAAAAATACAAGCCAGATGATCATTAGTAAGTTCTATTGAATGTCTTGTCATATTAATACTGGAATCACTTTTTTAAGAAGTCATATCAATCCTCCATGAAACTATCAGTACCACCACAAAGAAAATTCTGTGAAAACCACATAGATAAAAGGAGAAGTTGAGCAGTGCAAACTAGATTTGAGTGTATTCAAAACTGCCTCTCAAGAATTGCCAATGTAAAAAAAAATCATAAAAAACAGCGAGGTTGTAAAACACTTTAACTACAGACATAACAACAAATATTATTATGTACCATAGACACAATTGTCCACTGTACAACATTTAAACAATAATAGCAGAAAGCATATTTTAAGTGAGTGCAGAATACTCTCCAGGCACATATTATGAAAAATAAAATAAATTTATGTCTATTGGAGTAAGACATAACATTTAAAGATGATTAAAGATATAATGGTGGTACAGAATGATTATTTAAAAATAACAAGTCCTTGATTATAAGTACTTTCCAAGTGTGAATTGCTTGAAAGACTGAAGTTTAATAAAAGTAAGACACTCAAAGGATAATGAAAATATTGTGATCCATACTTAAGGTGTGGTGGGTTAATGTTTGCATTTAAAGTGTTCTCAAGATTTCAAGTAGACTAGATTCCCTTTGTAAAAGAATTATCCTAATTATATATTCATAGCATCATTCTCCATTGATTGGGCAAAGATCTTAAAGCATATTCCAGGAAATTAAATTATACAAATGTTCATCCAAAATTAATAAATTATTAAACACCCATTAAATTGGAAATTAACTTAATTGGTTTTTAAGCTTGGAAATTAGTATTTCCATTAGTTTTGTTATTTATAGTTCTTCTAATATTTATCTCACTTACAAAATTATAGTAGAGAAAGATTGGCTTATAATTCCTGTATCCAGAAGGCAACCCTAAAGGAGTCATGAAGTACAATGGACAGTTTCCAAATACTCGCAGGAAAGCCATCAGCTTGGAAAAAGAGATTACATCAAAAGATTGCATGCATATCAACTTGAACCATGTATAAAATTTGTTGATCATTTTATCTAGATGGTATATAAATTAAAATTCTGTTGTTATCACATACTAGCTGTAGAATTTAAACAACTTTTTCAACTCCCCAGGCATTAGCTCTTTCGTTTATTTGTGGAGAGAATTTGACAAACTTCGGACTACAGAAGCACTTAATTACATAAATATATTCAGTTATAATAATAGTATGTGGCTTCACAGTAAATACCATATGTTTAATAAACATTGCATGTTGGTACCTAAACCTTCAAAATGTTTCTATTGTCTTCCGTGTAAAGTCTCTATTCTGATGTTCAAAGCACCAATTTACATTTCCAGCCGTATCTCTGTTTAGCCACGCTGCATGCTGGTGTCTAAGATCTTCAACACTTCTGTATTATCTTCAATATAAAGTCCTTAATTGGATTTTAAAAACAAGTTTATATTTCTAGCCACAACTTTGTTTGCCAACACTGCATGAACCTAGATTCTTGAAAACAATCATATATGCCATTTTGCTTAAGAAATATTCCCTTGTGTCCAAGAACCTGAGACTAGGTAGCCCAAATACCTATGGTAAAACAAAATACTACTGTTCTAAACATAAACAAACAAAACCTGTAGCAATAAAATGACCTCCTAATGACATTCTGCTATACTCATAGATTTGTGCCATGCTCAGTCATCATAAGAGAAGCTTCCAAAACTGTATACAAGACTTTATTGTTCTCATTGTCTAGATAATTGTCTTTCTGGTGTGGTAGAACTAAAGTTCTCATGAGGGTCTAATATAACTCATTAAGCAAGAATTTGTGCACTCTTATTTCTGATGCTATTCCAGGAGGTAAAGATACAGGAGATACATGGTTCTACTTTATGGAATTATAATAGAAAGCTGGAAAAATACATCTTAAAAGAAGTTAGAGGAGGCTTGAGTATAATAAAGCAAAGTCACAAGGAGTTGTTCAACTCCATCACAGATTTGAACCAGCTTTGCTAGACAGATTAGTTAATTCCACCTCAAAAAAAGTGATGTCCAAAATTAAATTGTAATAGATTAGAGGATCATATTGTTGAAATTTCACTGGTACAATTTCCCTGTCATATATAGAAGACACTGTCTCACAGTAAATGTTCAGAGCCTCTGGTTCTTATGACTGTTTGATTCTGTCATGATCAGTGTTCACTGAGCATCAGGAATTGGCACTGATTTATAGATGCATCATTGGGGTTAGGCTCTATTATGATTAATTTTTCATTACACTTTGGAAATTTATGTATTTCTGTGATGATCTCTTTCTGTTGTATGCCTTTGTGTGAAAATAATAATTTCAAAAGAAAAGGCCATAAATTTGAAAGGAAGTAGGGGACATGAGAGAAATTGTAGGGCTAGAGGGAGGAATAAGATTATGTCAAAATGGTAATCAGGTGCGAAGTCCTCAAAAATTTAAAATGATAGATTAGGTGAGGTTGACAAAAGAAAGTTCTAGAAGCAAAAATGAATATTATATACAAGGAACTTAAAATATTTTTCTGACTACCTAAAGAAGTTCATCATGGTTGAGAGTTACTATTTATAGTACCCTAGGCCGAATTGAATCAGGCTAGAACTGGATTTTAAGTGGTTTTAATATTGTGTTTTATCCCAAAGGTCATGAAAAGTTATAAAAATATTTCCAGTAGATCCATATATAATATTTACTCTAAGAAGTAGCACTGTGGGGTCAACTGAAGGACAAATAAGGATGAGCTATATAATATAGTGATGAGTCTATTCCAGAAATACAAATGAAAGAAAACTGAATTTGGCTTGTAATAGAATGGTGCTAAGATCAAGAAGTGAAAACACATTCAAGCAGGATATACAGAACTTGATTGTTGGCTTTAGAGCCTGCAAGAAGGGGAAAACAAGTATCTCTCTTCTGATATTAACAAGAGGAAATGAGTGAAGGGGAGGGCAGGAAGGAAAAATGAACACACTAGCTCGAGGGCATGAGATATCTTTGTTGAGGTAACACTCAGACATGTGTCCATGGTACAGTTTTGAAACTTTAAATAAGAGCTATTTGATAATTTCCAATGTCTAAATATGGGAGTATAGAAAAATACCAAAAAGCACTGATTGTCCTGCATACACAATGCTCAGGAAGTTGAATGTATTAATGATAAACTAAGAAGCCAGAAGATTTCAAAGTTGATCTTATATTCTTACATACATTGGAGTTTTCTGAGGCTAGAGAGATGGGTTTGCAGGAAAAGTCTTATGTGCTCTTCCACTGGATCTTAGTCCAATTGCTAGCACCGGCATGGTAATGCACAACTGTCTGTAACTCTGGTCCCTGGGATCCTAAAACCTCTTCTTTCCTCAGCAGTGATCATTTAGATGGTTCACAGACATATATAGAGAAAAAGCACCCGTACAAATAAAATAATATACTTAAAGGTTTTTTGGTATGGAAACCAGTTGGATTATATAGATCTGTGGTCACTGACCAAAGACCATTCAGAAAATGATGAAAATGATGCATCTTTATTTTTGTTGTTTTTCAAGACAGTGTTTCCTGTTTAGCCCACACTGTCCTAGAACTCATTCGGCAGAGCAGACTAGCCTTAAACTCAGAAATCTGCCTGCCTCTGTCTCTGCATCTGCATCTGGCGTGCTGTGATTAAAGGCATGTGTCATGACTGCCTAGCAAGGTGTTCTAATTCAAACACCCATATATGAAAATCTACATGTAACTTGTTCATCTACTAATCATCTTGATCCAGTGTATTCTCCAAAATAACACTCACAAAATCCTAATTTAGAATTTTAAGATATCAAGACGCACAGTCAAAATGTATAGTTTGATACTGAAATCAGTTCTTTCAAAATACAAATAATCACTTAAAGAAGTAACTTAATGTTCTTTGATTAACCTCAAAATTAAAAGGTTTCCATGACTGAATACTTGGGGGAATTATGGTTTTCTAGAACTATATCAGGCAATTAGCTCAGTGATTCTAATAGTATAAATGAATAATTTCACAAGAGAGAGTTTTATGATTTTAGAATCTAGAACCCCAAAATAACATAACTGTTAGGGGACACCTAGTGGTCTTTAGCAGAATAAATACTTGCAGCAGAAAATGGAGACTGTCTTACAAATGAAAATGCCTGCATCAGAGGATATACTAGCCAGAAAATGATGTAAATCTTAATCTTATACTTACGGATCTTGTAAACAAAAATCAAACTTAAAATTAAAAACAATTAGAATCTCACATCATTTAAACCTAAATATGCTCTTGTCTGTTTGCATAAGAAGTCACATATCTGGCTTTCCCTTAAATGAGAAAAGACATTTGGTATATACAATCAAATACACTAATTTGTAATCCTATAACTAACTCCTAAAAATAGAAATTGTAAACACAATTGGCATTTAATAATAAAACACTAAAATATATTTCTTAGACTTTTCATAAGATAGTCATTGTTACACTTATTTTAAGGATAAGAATATTAATTCTTATTGGCTAATAAAATAATATTAATATTGGCTAATAAGTGTCCTTGAGCTATTCAAAAATGAATCCTGCACACACAGCACTATGAGTCCGGGCCAAAGCTCTCTCTTTACTAGTAGCATTGACTCTCTCTCTTAAGCAGCCTCTAATCTCCTGAACTCTGTCAAACTAATACGATGTTAAGTGTCCCGCATAAAACGTCTCAACAATACCTCTCACACATTCCAGTCTGTGCTTTCAAGCTCACTCTGGAGATATACAGCTGCGATGCTGTACTCCACGAGCCTCTAGTTCAGTTTAATGTTCCAGATTCCAGCTTCTCACACAGTTCAAGCATCATGCAAAGTTTCTTGGTGTACAGTGGAAATTGTTCACTTTCTGTTTCAGGTCACTTAGCATATCATCTATGATTATGTATCCACATGTCTGCTTTACTCTTCATACATTTAATGGATTTAGCCCTTAGATTACCATGTGTGAAACAGATAACATGCTCAGTGATATACCATGTTTAGAATCCTGTCCTAGCACACAAGAAGACTCAAGGGCAAAATGAACAGAGACTGTTCCATCCACATGCCCATGTCGAGAAAAGACAAGGACAGCATATATAACTAAGTGCCATGAACTGAAGTATTCAGAGCCAGCGTACAAAATCCAGTATTGACTGTTATAACTGAGTGTATCCAGATAGGATACATTCTATAAATGACTTTGAATCCTATTTTAAAGGGCAGATGGGGGTGATTTTTCAATCTGAAGTGTTCTACCTACAAAATTATAGTAATGGGAATAACGGTTACTTGAAAGTATAGTGAAACTAAAATGAAGCAAATGTTCACAAAAATAAGTGACAATGGCAAATCAAATCTTAAAGGCGCAGAGAGAAAAGCAGATTGTTCGTGAAGGGTAATAGCGAGTTTCTCTATGTTCTAGGCTAGGGAAAATTTAATTTGCTTATGACAAGACTTGAAATTTTATGTGTTTTCTAAAATCAGAAGAGCTTAAAATATATTGAAATGTTTAATAGGCAGATAATTTATAGCAAGAGTTAGGTTTTAGTCTGTATCAAATAATATGCTAAAATTAACCAAAACTAGAAATCAAGTTCTGCCTGAGTTCCCTACAAGACTAAGTTTCCTTAACAAGCCTGTGTTACTGTTCATAATTTGTAGATAAATCTATGTGATCCAACATCACAATCTAGTATTGATTAGTAGAAACGCATTGTAACACGCCAAGATTTATCCTTCTGCATCTGCTTGCCTAGATGTTCATGGCCTCCCTTTCTGGCTTAAAGTGCATTTATTTCATTGCAATATGCCTAAAATCCACACAAAAGAAGCAGAGGGGGTAGAAAATGAGACCTAAATAAAATGTAATGTATACCAGAGAGCCATGATTGCTAAATAATCAACTTTTATATCATTCATGAAGGACTGCCCAGTTTAGTTGGGACACTGAAGACTACAATTGAATAACCCCCTACATGAGAAAATAATTTTCTTTAAATGTTATTTGACATTCAGTTATTTCTATGTTAGGATCTTACTGCATTTCTAAGGCTGGCCTGCGCCTCATGATTTCCTCCTGTCTCAGTCTCTCAAGTAGCTCCGGGATTGGAGTCACACTACAGAGTAACCACAATCAAGGTGATGTTTATGCTTTCAATTAATATTGAACAAGGTTGTAAAAAGGTTCAAGGGTCATCTCCCTTTGACAAAAAGACTGAGGTCAACAGGCAGGTCACCTGAGGTTTTGAGAACCCTTTACTTTTATACAGCGAATAATCCCCAGTTTGCTAAGCTTTTAATCTGCTCTTTATCTCTTTAGAGATTTGTGATCGTCACAAATTGTTAATAATGGTCCATTTAATTTTCAAGGATTTCCTCACCATATGTGTCTTTTTGGAGGGTCATATAGAATTGTTTCCCCTGTATTAGATTATAAAACATAGTTCAGGCCTGGAGGTCTGGCATATTTAAAATAAGAAAAGTAATGTCACTGAATTAAGAGAATGAGTTTTCAAAAAAAAAAAAAACAGAAAAGTAAGAAGAACCTGTTTATGCTAATTATGAAAATTTATACTAACGGAGAGATTACATGGAGGAAAAATTTTTAGGCTAATTTATCTAATTTTCTTCAGACTTTCATATAACCTGATAATATATATAAAATTTTAACCTAGTTTCAAAGAGCTCAATGTTTACACCATAAATATTGATATTATAAACTGACTTAAGAGTGTAACTTCACCCTTGATACATTAATCCCAGGGCATTTCATAACTTGATCATCCCCATCAAAAGCTTCCATTTACACATTTACCTGTCGCACTAATGGACCATAGGGAGTAAGTTTTAAACTTCCTGCATCTCATTCATAAGATTTCTCTAATTTATCTGGCTTCAGAACGTCTTGTATTTTAGTTGAACTAATCCAGGCTGTGGGTGGAAGAAAAAAATGCATTTCTAAAGCTGAACACAGTTCCCTATAGCAGGCAGCTGCTATCCTTGAGAATGATTCATTTAGAGCAGTGGCAGCTTCCAGGCTTCACACGCGACTTCCCCAAGTATGCTGAATTTAGCATTAGCCAGGCGGGTACTAAAACGCTAAAAGCTCAGACATGTGGGTGAACTCTTATCTTCCTCTCCAGTCTTAATCCAACATCTCATACAGCTACTTCTGATGATTAACTTGTATATCTACTTGTAAATGCATCCTGATGGCATTTATAAAAGTCAGGTGGAGATGTGCCAATTTGGGAGCCATTCAAGGTTTTTATTGTTTGTTTGTTTTTCTTTGGTTTTGGTGTGTGAGAGAGAGAGAGAGGGAGAGAGGGAGAAAAGGAGAGAGGGGGAGAGAGAGAGAGACAGAGAGAGAGACAGATTATGTTTTAAATTGTGTAGATAGAATAAATGAATTTATATTAAATTCTCAAGTGTGATTCCATTTCTTAGTCTTCAGTAGGAGTATTGCTAGCAGTCATTAAACATTCATGATATATATTATTATATGGGTGTATCATATAACCAAGAAAACATTCTTCAGCTAAATGAGCTTCTGATTCATTTATTACCAAGGTCATTTATTTATAAGATAGATCTTGCCAACTCACAACGTTGCCCTGAATGTGTGTGGTTAGCAAATCTCTCTAAGTGCATATTAAATTGCATTTCACAATAATGATGTCAGACAGCTGATGTTTCTGAATGATATCACAGGCACCTTTAAAATCCTGTCAGGCTGAACAGATCTAGGTGCTGGTAACCATGCCAGGAACAGAAAATGTCGGTGTTAAAGAGTGTCCTCTCTGACCACATGCTCTGTCACTTTATCTGATCAGATGCCATCTGTTCATCCTGCTGCCATTCTCTGGGATAACTGGGTTAAAGCTGAAAGCCATTAAAAATAGTCACACTGTCTCCTGTATTTTTAATTGACTGGGCAGCTCTATCTGTGACTTTTCTCTCGCTGACTATTCGTCAAAATATTATTGTGGCCTTGCTTTAAGAGTTACTGCTGAGTTCTATGATGCTGCAGTGAGCACATGCTCAGGTAAGAAAAACTCCACTTTAAACGAGCTGTAAAGTGGTGAGCTTAATGGGCACAAAAGCACAAGCCACAGTGTACAGTTTTACATGTTAAGAACATGGCTCTGGAGTCGGATTGCCAAGACAGGAATCTTTGCTCCAGCTCTTTGCAGCCTCTTAACCTGGCAAGGGACCAAAGTGTGTTTACCTGCCATCCTCTGATAGCAAGAATACTACTCTATCTCTTCAGGTTGTAGAGACGATTCAGGGAGCTCATTTGCACAAAAGATCCAAAACTGCTTGTCAAATTAATACAAGGCCTCCAATAAATATTGGGGATATTATCAAGAATCATCTTAGATTGGTATTTTCAGATTCGTAAAAAAGCTTTGGGACTTGAACGTTAATTTTCATTTCTATGTGTGCACTATATAGAGAAATGTTACAAGTGCACCCAGTTTCTGTTATAGGTTTCATTTCATTTTTAATATATTCCAGTTCCGTATTTTACGAATGATCCACGTTATTGCTTTCATCAGTGTAGTAAGCAGGGTTTTATTACTGTGTGTCATTTTCTAAAATCCTGTGAACCAAAATGTCATTGACAAGCCTCCACAAAAGCATTGCTACAGCTGCCCAGAAAGCAAACAAAGCTTCCATTTTATGACTTCTTTAAAAATACCAAGCAGCACTTCTATAGGAGTAAACCAATAATCTAGAGTCAGTGTAGTGCTTTCATTAGTGTTCCATTGGGTATTCTTGAGGTCTTTTGACTTTCATTCTTAAGCAGACAATCAAATCCAGTTTATAATTAATACAAAGGGCTGTGCTTATGAAGGAAAAAAGCCCAAAAGAAAGAAAGGAAGGAACAAAGAAACAAAGAAAGAAAGAAAAGAAAAAGGTTACTATACTGACTGTGGAAAGAGGCACTCTTTTGCTTGATGGTGGCATATTTAACTTGGGCCTTTGGAAACTTGAGTTGGCAGCACTCTTTCACCATTCCACCCACTGTCTAAGAACAGCAGATGCCCTATTCAGCAGCAAAGAGGTCTAATGGGCTAGAATCACTGGATTGATTCCTTTGTGTTTTCTACACAGTTATTTGCTTCCTACATATTCTGAGTTTTCACTATTGTGAAATGAAGTAATTGGGAGAAAATATAATAGCTGTAGAAAGAAAAAACAGTGAGCAAATTTAGTATGCAGAATTCAAAGCTGAACTTATAGAATTTAGAGATAACCAAGAAGACAATGTATTTTTTTCAAATGTAAATTCACTGTAATTCCAATATAATTAGAAACATATTTTAGCATCTTTTATACATGATGATATAGTAGATTACCAATCATATCCTATAGATCTTTGTCAAAGATAAACTTGACATATTTTTCTTAAATAGAAAGAATCTTCTAAGGCATATGAAAAGTCACCATGACTAGGATAACAATATGTCAGATAAAGTGTATTTGCAGAAAATATATTCAATTGTTGCAATGTTTAATAACTATTCTCAGTTGGTTCAAATGATTCAGAGACATAAATATCCCTTAAATACCAGAATGGAGAACTGCAAATTATTTGTTCTTAAATTTCATGCAGTTTATTAAACATAGCACACACATACTCAAATAGTCATCATGAGAATCCCATGATAGAATGACTTCAAGATAAAAAAAAAACATGCAGCTTACCTCTTCCCATTGGTGTATGTATCTGATTAACCTTGAAAGGCGCAATAAACGCAAGAGACTGAGAATTTTTGTAAATCTCACAATACGAAGTGCTCTGGCTGTCTTGTAAACTTCTGAATCCATCCCTTTCTCTACAATGAGAAAGATGTAATCCACTGGGATTGATGAGATGAAGTCCACCACAAACCAGCTTTTTAAATAATTCATCTTGATTACTTTAGGGTCCAGGATGATTTCAGAGCTGTCTTCATTGACAGTCCCAGTCCTAAAATTCATGATTAGGTCCAACAGGAAAACGGTATCTGATGCCACATTGAAAATAATCCATGGTGTTGTTGTTTGTTCTGTGAAGAATGTGATTCCAACTGGTATGATGACCAAATTCCCAACCATCATTATAAGCATTATTAAATCCCAATAAAACCTACAATAAATAAAAAAAGTTGCAATTTAGGATGTAGAACGTAATTGGCAATTTTCCATTTAGAAAATAATTATTGAAGATATATAGCAAAATGTAGAAGAGAACAACAAACAAATGTTGTTTACAAACATTATTTTTTTCAATGACTAAGTATTTATTTGGGAAAAAAACTAATATATTACTAAGGCAAGGCTTTATGATAAATGTTCTAAAATTAATTGGTACAATTCATTATTCAAATAAAATTTTAAAAATCTAATAGGGAGCTAAAAATAATTAGCCTATGTGATTGATGCTAAATATAGGTAGAATTTTTTAAAAAAATAAAATGTAAATAAATGCAAGTATACAAGTTCTACCTTTAAACCTTGTCTTTGTCACAACTGTTTAGAGACAATTTGAAACACTTTGTATGTCAGTTTAGCAATCACACAAAGGATTAATATAGAGAATATTATAATAATATAGATAGTATTCTAAGAATATCATTGATTATAATCTCTAAGAGGACAAATTTGTTCAAGTATAGATCCTAAACTTTATCACATAAACCAAATGTTATGTTTGTCTTTGATCCAAATAAAAAAGACTAATTTGGGGTTGAGATTGAAAATAATCAGTATCTTCCAGGTTTGAAGCATGAACCAATTTTTTTTCATTAATTTATTTATTTATCCACTTTACATCCTGATCCACAGCCCCCTGCCCTCTTCTACTCCCAGTCCCACCCTCAAAAGCCCCTCCCACATTATCCCCTCTCCTTCTCAGAGAAGGAAAATTTCAACCTTATACCATTTCATTGAACATCGCTGTAAAATATATTGTACTATCTTTCAAAATAAGTTTTGAGTTTCAGACACTTTTGAACATGGATGTAATTTCTACTGCTATTTTGAAAACTTTCTACCCCAGTCTTGGTGAGTAAGTAAGGCTTAAAGTTTTAGAAAGACCATGAGAAATGACTGAAGGATTGTAAAGGTCATTTTAGATTCTAGGCATGCTTTGAGGGATTATTTATAGTAGGTTAATTGAGGTGGAAAAACACACTCCCACTGTGACCATTCAGTGGACTAGATGCTGGGCATAATGAAAAGGAGAAAGGAGAGTGAGTATTCATTGTCCTATGCTTCCTGCTGTAGACATAACGTGATCAGTATCCTCCTGGCCACCATGACTTTCTTACTATAATAAACAATGCTCTCCAACTGTGAACCAAAATAAAACCTTTCTCCTTACATTGCTCTTATTGCTATATTTTTATCATAGCAACGGGGAACATAAATAATAATTAATCAAACTTAAAATTGGAAGACAAATAGGAACTTTATTTCAAGTGTACAAAGCTTATATTAATGAGAAATTAATATAATTTTATTTCCATGAAGGTTTTTTTAGTCTACTGACACCACAATTAACTCATTAAATAATAGACTACTTATACGTGTCAAAGATATATGTACTTATTGATGGAAAAATAACTAGTCAGCTAACACAACTATATAATTACAAAACAATCTCTGGAGACAAGACACTGTATTCTAGTGGTATGCATTTTCTTATGACAATTTTATTGCATTAATAACATTAACTTTTACGATTGTCAGACGTTTCAGTTAACCAACATAATTTGTTTTGCATTTGTGCTGATTAGTTTCCTTGTCATTTGGGAAGAGGGACAAAATGCCTTCATCAGACTGGCCTATTAGCAAGTACGAGGGGCATTTTCTTGATTAATGATGGATAAATAAGGACCAAGTTGACCTTGGGTGGTACAGTCCCTGGATAGTTAGTTGATCCTGGGTTTCATAAGAAACCAAGCTGAGTAAGGCATGGGAAGCAAGGCAGAACTACCAGCTTTGCTCCATAGTTCTAACTTCACTTCCTGACAAGACTTCCGGTTTTGATTTTCCTTCATGATGGACTATAAGCTGGAAGATGAAATAAACCATTGCCTCCCATAAGTTGGTTTTGGCCAGTATTTTATCAGTGGTAGAAAGTAGAACAGAAATTATTACCATAAAATGGGCAAGTGTCGTAACAGACCTGACCATATTGTTTTGGGGAGGACTGTGGCCTTGAAAACCGTTGACTACTCACAGCTTAGTGTGCTATTTGGTGGGAGCATGGAAGATACATAGACAGAGAAAAGGCCAGTAATGGAAGCCTGGATTGCAAAGAATAGAAAGGATAATGGGGAGAAACTAGGCTTCCCACCATCGGACAAGGCTAGGGTCCCTGAAAAGTGCCCAGGAGATGCTACTGGTGACGGTACAGTCTCCAGTGCAGTGCAGACCCCAGGATTTTTAAGATTCCAGGACTGTTAGATGATCAGAAGTCATAGTGTCTGCTGTGGAACAGAGTTGGTTTGAGCCTACAAGATAGGCTGTATATATTGCGGGTTGCAGAGCTAGAGTTTCCCAAGCCCTTTGGAACACAGAAGATTGTGATTCCAAAATGCCACACACTGAGCTACAGGATTTTCTTTACACTACTGGATATTGGTTGTACTTTGATTTGATTGCAACTGTGGCTGGATTCCTCCGTCTTAGAGTAAGAAAGTACTTAATATAGCTTTTAAAGCTATTTTTATATTATAATCTTAGTATGAGATCTTGGATGTAAACAAAAAATAGGAAAATTTATAGTTTAATAGTGATCTGTTTATATGTTAAGTTCACAAAGAGTCCATTGTACTGTGGTTTCTTTGTTTATCGATGTGACTGGAGTCATCTGAGAAGAGTACACATTAATTGAGAAAATCTCTCCATTCAATTGGCTTGAGGCCATGTATGTGGGGCACTTTTAAAATTAATCATAGGTGTTGGAGAGCACCTTTATATGGGCTTTGAGAGGCAGAAACTTTGAAGCTACTGTAGATAATGCCACTAGGTAACCAATGCCATATCTAAAACAGCACAAAGGCTAATTAATTGAGCCTAACATAACAGTAAGTATCTTTTTATACTTACAGAGTACTTACTAATAGATACTTTGATGTTTTAACAATTGAAATAATTATATGAAATTACAACCCTATTTCAATATTTATACATAATAAATAATAATTATTTCCATTGGAATTTAAAAATCTTGAAGGAACATGTTTTATTCATTCATTTCCTTTTACAATTAGACTTGCAGGTGTCTGCATTCAAAAATCCCTACCAACAACTTTGGTGATGGTAAGTTCTATACATACTGTAATCCTCAATTTTCTCATCTGCAAAATTGAGGTATTAAATGTATAGGATTTACTGGGTGGGAGAGACGATATGAATTGCTTAGATAGATAACAAGAGCAGAAAGAAAAGCAACTGGAACCAGCATTACTGTTCCAATCACTGTCTGCTTACTCTTCCTTACCAAAAGAAATACAGTTTTGTAAGGAGCAATCCTGAATGTACTGTGAAATGCAGGCATTATTTTGCTTATGTCATTGAGATGGATTTGTCTTTTTAAAAAATCCTAAAATGTCATTTTTTCTAGTCAATAGAGATGAAAAGAGCTCCAGCCTTGCATTATTACAGTGATTATGTCTTCACCCCATAACCTTCTATCAGCAACAGTGAAGGCATCTTACATCTATCTCAGTATTGATATGAAGGGGCATTAACTCTAATAATTTCCCAACGTATAATTGACTCAATTTTATAGGTATAAAAACCATGTGTAAAATCATTATAATGTAACTCAACTTTTATTTAACCTGGTTTCATTCTGTAGGAAGCTCTAAAAACCACAGTCACCCTTTCTGAAGTGTAGTGTTAATATGTCATTTTCATCAATGTTTGTGCTCTTCAAAACTGGCCTCTTGATCATCTTTTATCATTTGGTTTCTCTACCTAAGTCTTTGCTCTCCACATTTCTATTGGAACACAGTGTTTTCCTTCTTTTGACCCTAAATTTGTATGTGTTTAAAGATTTGAGTAACAGTTATTCATTTTTATTAAGTTGTCATTCCATTGTATTAAACAATGCAATTTGATATTCTGATCCTCCTCTTCTCATTTCTATCCTGAACTTCCTTATTCAAAAAGAGCTATCACTTGCTTAGACTTTATCAATGAATTTTCTAGTTATTATAAAATGTTTCTCTGGAGCCATACTAAAACACTCTACCCAAAATGCAACTCCCTGGATCAAACCCATCAATGACTCAAATAACTCAAAACAGCTGACAGTTGCCAAGGCACTCTGGACCACAGCCTGCACTTCTCCTTCCTTCTCTCTCAGGCAATAATATCATTTTTCCTTCTGTGTTATCATTATGCATACACAAGAGATAAGACATCTTGCATTCTATCTGTTCCTCTCACTGTGCACATTCTACTCTCATCCAAATCAAGTCAGACAATTAATTTTAATTTTCCATGTGTGTTTCTATTTCTGTTGTCAATTTTGCCATGATGAGCTTTCATTTCAACTGCATGTTGACAACAAACTGAGCAGAAAGTATAGGGGTTTCTCATATACTCTGTGCCCTGCTCTATGAATGAAGAACTCATAATCAACATCACTCATCACACGAACATTTATAAATGATGAGAAATCAGAAATGATGAGTCTACACTGGTGTGTCATTAACACCCAGAAACGTGTCTTAAAATTAGAGGCTTCAGTTAGTGAGGTATGTTCCATGTATTGTGGCAAACATGCACACATAAACAGATTCACTTCTTGACCATTCTCTGCTCTCTGCCTGCTCTTCCCTCCTTCCTTCAAATCTTGAGTGTTTAATACTTCCCAAAGAAATATATTTTTTTCAACATGGCTCCTGTTTCATTTTTTGTTCTTTGTATTATTTCCATTTATTTTCTTGGTCACATTTCGATTTAAGTTCTTTGGAACTCAAAATTATATCCTTTGCTCTATTAATTTTCTGTTATAATGTAAACAATATCTAAGATAATATGCAATTAAAAGACTGATTTGGGATAGAAATATACACCAGACATTTAAGCAAGTATGATAAGCCAATGAGCTAATAGGTATTGGGGGTGGTGGGGGTAAAGAGGAGTGAAGCCCTGAGGGCCAGCAGAAAGAATGAAAACAGGCAACCTCAGGAGTTAGGAGGTGCGGGGGAGATGGGGGCGGTGCACTCTAGAATGTACCAGAGACCTGTGAGGTGAGAGAAGCTCAGGATTCAGAGGGAGGGGCCTTAGATGAAATGCCCAGCAGTGGGGAGAGAGAACTTGTAAAGTCCATCTCCAGTAGAAAGACAGGGCATCAAGTAAAAAATGCTGACCCAGAATTGTCCCTATCTAAAGGAACTGCGGGGACAAAAATGGAGAAGAAACTAGGAAAGGAGGTCCAGTGACCGGCCCAAATTGGGATCCATCTCAAGGGGAGGCGCCTGACACTATTACTGATGTTATGGTATGCTTACAGACAGGAGCCTAGCACGGCTACCCTCTGAGAGGCCCAACAAGCAGCTGAAAGAGTCAGATGTAGATACTTACACCCAACTAATGGACAGAGAAGCCTGGGAACCCTATGGTTGAATTGGGGAAAAGACGGAAGAAGTTGAGGAGGAGGGTGACCCCATAGGAAGACCAGCAGTCTCAAATAACCTGGACCCCCGAGATCTCTCAGACAATGAGCCACATACATGAGCTGGTCTGAGGACCCCGACACATATACAGGAGAGGATTGCCTGGTCTGGCCTCAGTGAGAAAAGACGCACCTAACCGTCAAGAGATTTGAGGGCCCAGGGAATGGAGAGGTCTTGTGGGGTAGCATCCTCTTGGAGATGGGGAAGGAAGAATGGGATGAGGAACTGTCGGAGGGCAGACCAGGAGAAGGATAATGGCTGGACTGTAAAAAACTATTAAAGAATAATTATTTTTTTTTTAAAAAGAAGCAGAATAAGTAAGTAAGTAAGTACAATAGAAAACAAAAAGACTAGGAATGCATTCTTAGATGGCCAAAAAACAAAAGAGCTTCATATCTGATCTCTGATTTGGTATGTTATAAAATCAATCTATTTCTACCCACTCTGCCTCAGAGATTCAAGCTCTACTAAATGCATGATACTTAACTACCATGGATCCTAGTGTTCTTTAGTCCTCAAAGTTGCTCTGATTATGCCAAGTGTAGAGTCCAGAGCATGATATATGGAAAAAAAGAAGACCAAGACTCTAATAAAATGGGAATTTCTAGGTGTTCCATTTACCCTGTGATCTCTTTGTTACCCTACATAAGGCTCCATCTCTCCACAGAACTCTCTCTATAAGTATGGCTAGTATGTATCACTGGTTGCTCAGTGCTTGTATTAAATCTTCAACAACTGAGGAATAGGGATAAAGAGCTTCCTTGGAATATCAGTCAAGGAGGAGTACCCAGAAGACAAACAATAATACTAGCAATCCAACCAAAGAAATGATGTAAATATGGTTTTACATAGTACTAGGAATCAGTAAAACCAATAAAAATAAATATAATAGTTCTCAATGTAATGTGTTTTTTATTTCAAGTGAATCATCACTAATAATGATAATGTTGACAAATGCTATTTTGTAGACAATTTCTTTCCTCATAGAGCTCATTTTCCCCTGTAGATAGTTAAAAGTAAGAAATGGTATTGAGAAGATAAATTTGAAATATTGAGAATTCCAAACTCAACTATGTTCATCATCTCTACTCACTTACCTCCATTTAAGGACCACGATAAATCAATAAAATTCAATTTCCTTTTCTCTCTTACAATTCCTCCCTAACATTAAAGGCCCTTGCTCCTAAGCCTTATGAATTTCTCTCTGTTTGATATAAACTAAAAATAGTCATCTCTAACCCAAACCTTTAAAATGATTTGCTATTCCACAGTTGGCTATTAACAAGGCTTGCTTTTACAGTGTCATTCCTAAATACCGAAAGAATGGTTCTCTTCTCCTCTTTGTCTTATGAAGTAAATATTTGTCACTAAAAAAAGGGAGAAAAAAATGGTTTAATTCCTGACAGTGGTATTCATTTCCTCTCTACATAATTGATGCTAAATAATGCAATAATTCTATTCCATCTACTCCTGCTTAAGAATCACTCCTAAAAGAAGCAAACAAATAGAAGTCTCAGACAATAAATTCTTTTTATGACTTATTGTGAATTAGGTACATATTTTATGCATTCAGATCCACAGTGTGATACTTCTGGGAACTGTCAGTTGTTTCATGAGTAATATTGCTTTGGGGATGAATTAACATCAGTAGATGTCATAAATGTTTAGAGCATTTTATTTAGAAACGAAAATGAAATCTTGAAAATATCAAATTATGCTTGAAATCAGTTATAACTTGGTCTTTCTTTTGAATCAAATCATGTTCATAAGCACACAAAGAGGGACTTATTAACTGAATTTCCTTTCATAACCACACTCAATACTCACAATCATGATTTAATTTTTATTTAAATCCTTTCGATTTTCAAAAATCCCATTAATTGCCCTCTGATGTGGTACATATTGTCTGAAAATAATATAGTGGCTTTTCAAACTCTGGGTCCGCTTTTTAATATCCTCAGCGGGAATATGCTTAAATCTCCCAATACAATACCTGAATATTGATTTGATATGTCCTCATGTTTTTCCCATCATCAATGAGAATATTCAACTGCTACTGAGAGAAAATAAATACTTTTAGTAAGTTTCACAAAAGAGATTCCTTGTTTGGGTCTCAATTTTTTTCTGATGTTTTAACATCTCACGGGGAATGAATTTACTGTTCATAAGCAGTAGAAGGAAAAATATCAGCACTGCTTACACAAGAAATTCAAATATGTGATTTGAAACAGAAATATGCTTTTTATGTCCAAGTTTATTCTTTCTTTGATTCCTTTTTTTTCTTCCTTTTGAAATTGTTTCTCTCATATTTGAGAGAAAATTGTTTCTTTCATTGTTTGTTGTTGTCTGTTTATCTGTCTGTTTTAGAGACAATGCCTTTTAGAGAGCATATTAGCTTAAAAGTCATTGTGTATCAGGGGATGGCTTGAACTCCTCAATTTTCTGCTTGAACTTCCTGATCTTAACTCGTTAGCCTTCTATGTGCAGGGATCATGAGCATCCACTATCATTCCCAGTTTAACTCTCTTAAATTAAAAAAAAAAAAAGTTCCATGCCCAATATGGGAGGAAACTTATTTATACAATATTTAAATGCATTTAATTGTTTCCTGTATACTAGCAATGTAACCACTAAAAGAAAGATGAGCAGATGATGAATTCATTTAGGTGAAAGTATGACTGATTTATTAAAACAAGCTTGTGAGACAGAGGTTCAAATCCTGTGGCAGTATAAAGAACTGTAATAAGAGTTGACTAAGAGAAAGTTGACTGATTTTTGTCATTGTCCACTACTGCATTCTTCCTGGTATACAGTCTTGCTAACTAGTGATGCCAATGGCTTGATATTGCTTCACATACTCTTATGTGGTCACTCTACTACTTCATCTTCATCTGTTACTTCCCCTTCCTTAAAACACTCATGACTTTGGTTTCAACACTATAATATATTCTTCCCATTATCCTGTATTAGCAGAAACATTTTCCTCAATCCATTTTTCCTGCCAATTTATGTTAGAATTAGCCAAGATGCTTTCATCCTGACTAGCGTATTTCCCTGTGTGCATTGATTTTTTTGTTTTGCCTCATTATCTAAACAAATTAATTTTTGAGTTTGCTCCACCCACACGTAGGATCCTGTCTGTAGTATAAGACCATGAGCTGTACATCCCCAACCCATTTCAAAATAATTGACCTGATTTTTAAATTTTTGCTTATTAAAGGATAGTGTTTTTGCATCCATTAGGTACAAATTTTAAGAATGTGCCCCCAATCCTCTTTGCAGAGCTTGGTTTTTGATCATCTGCCCAGCTATGCTTTTACTTCCTAGTATAATCCTTTTCAAATTCAGTTTTTCATTTGGTTCCGTCACCATCATCCTTGATGAAGGTCTTGATTTATCAACATCTGCTGACTAATTCTCTCATTTCTACCTGCCTTTATCCAGAAGACTTTCCTATAGCTTACAAATGAAATACAGTTTCTAAGTATCCTCTGAAGGATGTTCCAATATGACCTCTTACAGTTTATAGTACATTTCCTGTGTGCATGATTCTCAGAGGGATTTTAGCTGGCTTCTGTGTACTAGATTCTCAACTAGATACGGTATTGAAATGTCTTCCATTTGCCCTCCCCCAGTAAATATCACTTGAGGTGTTCTTCCCCTAAAATTAAATTGATTATATGAAGATGTCACTTAAACTGTCTATTTTTATTCAAACTCCTTGTAACTCCTTCTCATCCCATTTCCAGGCTAGTGGGTGTATACCTCCTGCCTGTCTCAAACCCCTTTCCTGCTTCCTCAATACAGTTTCTGGATATCAGTGAAATTTAAGGAATGGCACATTTGTTACAATAAAATGATGTACATAATAATTGTCAACCAACCAAAAAGCACAGACGAAGGGACCCATGGCTCCAGCTGCATATGTAGCAGAGGATGAACTTATCTGGCATCAATGGGAGGGGAGGCCCTTAGTGCTGTGAAGGCTCAATGCCCCAGCATAGGGTAATGCTAGGGAGAGAAGCAGGAGTTGGGGGTTGGGGGGAGCACCCTAATAGAAACAGGGATGAGGGAGATGGGATAGGGGGTTTGCAGAGTTGAAACCAGGAAAGGGGATAAAATTTGAAATATACATTAATAAAATAAATAATAAATATAATAATAGTTGGATAAATAACAACAAAAGATAACAAATAGTGTCTAAAAATAAGTTTAGGCCAATTTAATGTCAATCTTTTAAAACGCTTAGAAAATATTTCTGAGTTTCCAATGATCAGATTGTAAATCAATCACATCTAAGTTAAAGATAGTTTATTAAATACCAGTAAGTGTTTGCTTAACATTTGTGATCATTTGCTTTCCTGGTTGATTGGAAAATAATTAGACTTTTTAAATCAATCTTAGAATAGCAGTCTTATGATACATATACTTAAGCTTCTTATTCCCTTTCTTTGGATAACAAAAAGAAAGATATTATCAAACTCAATTCAAATGAAGACCCTAACTTACAGTCAATCTAATTAATGCAAATACTGTTAACCCCTTATGTGAGACCCGTGTATTATTTTCATGGTCTGCCATTTTAATCCAAGGACAGAGTGATGTTCTCTGTTCATTAAGTATGTCTGTGCTGCAGTGCTCTTTCTTCATGATGACATGTAGATTTGTCAGAAAAAGAAAAAATCTTTAATTTATGAAGATTGAGCGAGTAGAAATAGTTTATGAAATCACTCCTCACATCTAAATTTAGACTCTTCAAAAAGCCCAATCTCAAAATACTCCTTGGCTTATAACTATTTTTTATTGAGCACTGAGTGTTTTGTAATTTTGTTTTTGACTTAGGATTTTTATTAATTCTTTGAGAATTTCATATATTTTTATCATACTCAACCATCCCAAAATTCCTTTCAAAAACACTCCCTTCTATATCCATCTGACGGTATGTCATAATGATGATGATGATGTTGATGATGATGATTATTAAAACTGTATTGTCCATATACTCTTAGTTCGTAAGTATTTGACTATCCCAGAAAAAAAAAAAAAAAGATGATTATAACAAAACAGTACATTACAGAATCAACATGGCTGTGTCACACATGAACTGACATTGGTTATGACAACTTTCACAAAAACTGCTAAGGCTCAATCTAGATAAAATGACTGCATGGGGTGAGTAGGTACTAAGTCCCACTGTTAACTGAGAAAAAAATGTTAATTAATATCTGCTAGGAGAGGGAAAAATTGTTCTCTTTATGTGTGGCTCTAATAGATTCTCTACTTGTGAGTCTTATGGCATCATTGCTTTAAAAAAGAAAATATGCTGTCATTGGTCATGACATCTCAAGAAAAATGGGTTCTCATACCATTCATTCTCCTATGAATTGCAGGAATTGGAAACTTTTATAAGTTTCTGAGAATGTACAAGAGATTGTAAGATAATGTCTTAGTCCCGGTTTTTATTCCTGCAACATGGCCAAGAAACAAGTTGGGGAGGAAAGGGTTTATTTAGCTTACACTTCCACATTGCTGTTCATCACCAAAGGAAGTCAGGACTGGAACTCAAACAGGTCAGGAAACAGGAGCTGATGCAGACGCCATGGACGGATGTTACTTACTGGCTTGATTCCCCTACCTTGCTCAGCTTGCTTTCTTATAGAACACAGGACTACCACCAGGTCAGGGATGGCACCACCCACAATGGACCCTAACACTCTTGATCACTAATTAAGAAAATTCCTTACAGCTGGATCTATGGAGTTATTTCCTCAAGGGAGGCTCCTTTCTTTGTGTTACTTCCAATCAAGTTGACACACAAAAGCAGACAGTATGGACATGATGTTAGGTTGTCTTTCTAATGCTATAGACCTATGATGCAGATAGTGGGGCCACTTTTACTTTGAAAATGGACTGAACAATATAATTAGCAATAAAGCTTAAATAATAAATACTGGAAAGACATGGTCTTGTGTGATATTTAAAAAATTCAAATATACAAACCAACCGTCCAATTACGACTTGACTTAATTTGTCCTCACAGGCAAGAACAAGAAACATTCATTTGGAGCCCATCACTTACTTTTATGTTGTACTTGTTGTATAGTTAGAACCCGATAAAGTTTTTAAAGGAGTATGATCAAACAAAACAGTTAGCACAAAGAAAAAAGTCTTAACATTCAGTGAGGTAGTGGTAGGCTTATGATCACTTGTCTTTTTCAGTCACCCATAAAATACATGTTTTCCAAAATCATTTTCTTCTGAGTAGGCCTAAATCCAGAAAATGAGTATATGAGTACATCTCAGGCAAAACTGCAAGGTTGGCTTTTGATCTGTGTATCTCAACATAGTAACTACTAAGTTTGTTAATATTCCCAGAGTATTGAGAGAATCATTTGTCTTTGTCCCATGTAGAAGAACACAACTTCTAAAGAAAAAGCTATGTGTTAGTCTGTCTCCAAAGGGATGTCTGGATTATTTCTGCTTTGTTATGAGAAGATATCTTGCTAATGCATCAATCAAGATCTATTCATGTTATAAAAGTGATAGATAGATAGATAGATAGATAGATAGATAGATAGACAGACAGACAGATTGATTTCTGGAGAGCAAGAATTAAACTTAGTACCATAACATGTCTCCAAATGGAAACATTTTGATAATGTTAATAAATGGTATGATCACTTTGCTTAACACAGGAAATATCCTAAGCCTTCAAAGAAACACGTAAAATATTCATAAATCCTAATCTCAAGAACAAGCAATTTTAATATAAAATATGAGCATTAGTGCTTAGGAAAACCTAAGAATAGTTTAGGACATGCACATAAATACATGACAACAGGTACTCTGAGTTTCCAAAAATGTAAAAGCAAATGTCTAAGGCAGGTACTAATATTACTTAGCTGCAAAGACATTATATGCTGTTCCTGAGGTTACATAGCTATTGATGGCACAAATACTAACTTGTCAAAATTTATGTGCTCTAGAGAAGATCTGGCACTACCACTTCCATGTGAAATATACTCAAGCCAGTCCTCAAGAAATGTGATCTGTCAATTTATACTACTGAGGAAGAAATGTATTCAACAGTCTTACTCAGCTGTAAACTCTTTTAACAAAAATAGTGAAGGGACAGGGATCAGGTAACTGATCTGGCCCCTGAGAGGTAGGAAAGGCAATGACTATAATGTAAATAAATAAAATAATTTTAGAAAAGTAGATAATACCCACAATGATTTAAACACATATATTTAAATTAATCAAAATACTGGGAAATCATGAGTTTACATTTCTCTCTTATGTGTCACTTTAAAATAAAAGATCAAATGGAACACATTTTAAAAAATTAGTGAATGGCCTAGCAAAATATTGCCACTGGTGCAGTGGTGACATGAATGTTTTGGCGAGTAACCAAATACTTTCTGATTATATTTAAAGCCCACTTCAAAAGACAGAGCTTATGTGTAGCACTAGTAATTGGGTCAAAACATTATTAGTGATTACTTCATAGGACTTGGAAGAGAGCACAATGTTACCATTCTGCCAAATGGGCATAGAATTAATCTGACCCCCAAATTCTTCTAGTTAACCCAGAGATTAGTGCATGTCTCAACCCTCATCAGAAAAGTGTCTGTGTGCCGTAGATTATGAATCAGACAGAGACCCACAACTAGTGAACATACAGAAAATAAGAAAAGATGAACTTTTCAGCTCTAAGTGGAACATCCATAAGCCTCAAGCCCTGGGATCACCACAGAAGAGACAGAAAGATATTTTTAAGAGTTAGAGATAGTAGATATCTACAGTGAAACAATATTTGTTGTATATAACACAACATTTTTTACCTAAAATTACAGTAACTGAGACTGCATAATCAACACAAGATCAAGCCAACAGAAATCCCTGCATGGATAGGGAAGGGGCCTATACATTCCAATATACAGCTAAGAAGCTATTGGCACTAAAGGCTGATGGGAAAAAAGAGAATAGGTTTTCATGATAGATGAGGTCCTGAGATGTTATCCATACCATAGTAGATGATGCTACATCTACTTGCATTCAGACAGTACTAAAAGGACTCGGTAAGTTATTAAGAAAAGGAGGCTTCTAGAGTTGTGAAGAAAATCTGGTGAAGAGTATGGAGAAGATTTGAATGGGTGTATGGTAGTTCAAATGAGAAATTACCAGTAGTATTAGACAACTGAATCCTTTCTCCCTAGTTTGTGTGGCTGTTTGGTGAAGTGTAGGAGGTATGCCCTTTATAAAGGAAGCACGTCACTGGAGACAGGTTTTGAGAGTTCAAAACTTTAATCCACATATTTCCAGTCCACTCTTTCTGCTTTGTTCTTGTGGTTCAAGATATGGGATCTCAGCTATTTCTACCATCATGTCTTTACTCCACCATCATGGTCCCCAATCCTTTGAAACCATAAGAAGAAATAAATTCATCTATATGTTGCCTTGATCAAAAAGTTTTATCAGAGGAACTGAAAAAGTAACTGTTACAGGGAGGGAATTGTGGGTAGATGTCATGAAAATATGCATGCATGCATGTAGAAAATTCTCAAGCAATAAAACATGTAATGGATGTGGAAAATGCATTTAAAACAATAACTGCAAATGGTCCGTACACCTTAAAATAGCCAGAAAATTGTTGCAAATAAACCTTCATGTTGATGATATATAGTAAAAGTAAAGATGTGTCCTAGAAAAGAGAAAATGACTAATCTTTCAAAGCACAGTAAGTACTATGAGCCTATATGAAGGACTGTGCTGTGGCACACAAAACAAGGTAATCAAGTCTTTTTGTAAGGAATAGCAGAGGAATTGAATTGGGTTTCACAGAAGGAAGGAATAGATGCTATGAGAGATTGGATAAGACTGCCTCATAGGCTCCTGGATTTCAATGCTTGATCACAAATGAGTGGCATTATGGGGAGATGTGGCCTTGTTGGAGTGGGTGTGACCTTGTAGGAGGAAATGAGTCACTGGGGGTGGCGTGAGCTTGGAGGCTTCAAAATTCCAAGCCAGGTGCAATGTATCTCTCTTGTCTAGTTCTCTTCTGATCCAAATGTAGAATTTTCATCTACAGTGTTTACCTGTGCTCTGCCACACTCCCCATCTTGAGGATTGTGGATAAAACTCTGAAACTGTAAGCCAACCCCAATGAAATGCTTTCCTCTGGACAAGTTGCTGTGGTCATGGTGTCTCTTTGCAACAATATAATACTGGTTAAGACAGATGCCTTACCTACAAATCTAATCAGGACTTTTTTTTTTTTTTTTTTTTTTTTTTGAGCAACAGCAATACAAACAGCACAAGAGCACAAAACCTTCTGGAGCTGGCACTGGAAACTCTGGAAGAATGAGACACAAAAGGTGTTTCACCATATTCCTCTCCATCCTCTTACTCTTTCCTGTCTCTACCTTCTTGGGAGATGTTCCCTAAGGATTGGACAGGATGAGTTGCTACATAATTCTGCTAGCACTGAACACCTAAGAGTCAGTTACTCACATCACTCTCGCCAATTATAAAACTCTGCATTTAGTACTGCCTACAACAAAGAGAAGTTTCTCTGACCAAGAATGAGAGCAGCACTGATGTATGGATATAAACATAAGTATTCAGAAAGACAATTTGACAATGTCTCGACTTTGCAAAGCATGAGATGTCTGATAGGTGATTGAATTCAAAAAAAAGGAGGAGGAGGAGGAAGAGAAGGAGGAGGCAGAGGAAGAAAAGTTACGGTATCATCATACTTGATTTCAAGGTATATTTCAGAGTCACTGTAACAAAATGAAGCATGGCAAAAGAACAGAAATATATGTAGATGAATGAACAGAACAGAAGATCTAAACATAAAGTCAGGTAGCTAAAGCTACCTGGTTTTTAAGAACAACAACAACAACAAAAACAAAGTCAAAGCACTCGTTGGAGAAAAACACCCTCTTCTACAAATGGAGTTTGGAAAATTAGATGCGTGCCAAGAGAACAATAAAACAAGGTCCTTATGTCTCACGCTGAATAAAAATCAACATGTTTATTTAAGAAAATATTTTGAGATTAGTGACAACTCATTTCATAGTTCAGAAGCTGACATGGATAAAGGGGATATCATTTCTAAATATTTTCTGGTTTTGAATTCTTTTTTATCATCTAAAGCAGCACCTGTAAAAGATATTACTTCATACTTGAGCTGCTTTCATATTTTCACCCACTAGCAATTGAGGAGGAGAAAGGGGGTATATCAAAGGAAGAAAGTGATTCTAGCTGCAGCATATGTTTCCAGGTCTTTAACAAATATCAAGGGTGTGTGGGCAGAGAAACATTTGCTATGGAGTACTTCAGAACTGAAGACTAAGTTTCTTTAATTATGAGACTATTCACACAAACAGTAGGGCTTATTTTAAGCAGAAATGGTGGTACAATGAGAAAATTTTAGTTATCGACGAATAAATCAAACCAATTCCCACTCAAATTCATTTAAAGCCCTATAAAATTTATATATGTAAGTTTTTGTGTGTAGGTGTATATAAAAATGCTTTTTGTCTGCTTTCCTTTTGCCCTCTCCCTCAAACTCATTTGACTTTTTAAAGCTTTTCTTCTTCAACAGAAATATAACTACAATTGGATGTGGTTCAAAAGATGGCTGAATCCACATTTCAGGTAAGTCACCCTTGTTTATCCCACAAGCCAGAGATGGAGAGAAAAAATTTAAGAATTACCATGAATGTATTAAGTCCTACAAGAGGTATTATTTTGTACATTTCAGATTTTATTTATGAGACATGTTTTCAAGGTTCATGTTACTCATGTGGCAGGCTATCCTGGTTCTTTCAACAGAGAAAAAGTACCAAAAGAAGAAATCTCATGAAGAAGAAAAGCCTAATCTTTTGTGGAGATATCTTGAAAAAAGGAGTTAAGAATTGTTTGATCATAAGAATGTGTCAAAAATTGTAATTCTTTGGTATAATAAGTTTATTTTATTTTGTTCTTTGCTATTCCTAATTCACAAATCATTATTTGTTCAGAAACCCATGTGGCATCACATAATGACAGTCAAGATTAAAAGGGAATTTCAGCATATAGAATATGTGGGTGAGAATTAAATCATCCCACAATTCCTTGCAACTCAAAACTGATGTAAATAGTTTAATTTGCATCCCTACCCTTCTAGCCTACAAGTTTCTTCTCACTCATCCTTAATCTAAGCTTCAAAGAGGATTTGCATTTTTAACTTTCTTTTGTACAATTAATCTCTACAAGGGCTTAAAATTCATGCTACCCCTTCTCTCCACTTCCCACCTTCTCCAGCTTAAGTGACTGCTAACTCCTTAGGAGAATCCTAAAGTATCCAATCCAAAATTCCCTCATTCCTCCTCTCCCCCTACATGTATCACATGTGACCCTTAGAATGTCTTACAGCCAATCCAGTTGGCCATATGAAACGGAGTTCTAGGAGAGATAACTGGTTCCTTAACCCAGATTTTGTTTTATTTTGTTTTGTTTTGTTTTTGTCTGGGTTTATTTGTTTTTGTTTTTGTTTTTTTTTTAGTTTTGTTTGTTTGTTTTGCTAAGACGATTAATTTTTAGTCAATCAAAACTAGCAACAACTCCTGCAGATGCTTATGTGCCTTCCCAATGACACTGTACTACATGTGAGTTTATATAAAGTCCTATCAGCTACTATTTTTCCACTTTTATAGAGGCGAATTTAATATTTGTGGTAGTAAAGCAAGCCCTGGGGAGAGCATTTGTAACATGAATCAAGGTATTAGCTCTGGAGTTGGAGAGATACTCTGTCTTGTCTTTATACATACGGTGCACATTATTTTAAAGTCAATCTCTCCATTCCTTGTGGGTGTAATAATCAGAATGTCTATCTGCTTTCCATTACTTCGACATGGTCTATTCACCATGATGACTGAAACTACAGGGTCTCTAAATAACTATGAATAAACTGTTCCTGGCTTTAATAAAATACAGCATCATGCCGAAATCTTAGTCTGTAGGTTCCTTAAATAGGTTATTGTTTTTTGAACTTCAATATCATGAAAATGTGAATTATGTTTGAAGTATGATTGCTTAGTATGTGAAATGAGATTTTAAAAACAAACAGATAAAATGTGATTAAATTAAAGGTATGAAAAAAATGTGGACACTCCCTTCAAAACTTTAAAGTTAAACATTTGGTTCTGTGAGAATAGTCCAAAGGAGAGATGAAAATCTAGATCCCAGGGTGGGTTTTCCTTTGAACCTCAGGAGGTGAGCCAAACAACTTCATGGGGATATTCTTCAATTATTTGGGACCCATGAGTCACCCAGTGGTTAGTCCCAGTGTGAGAGTTCAAAGGGTAGTCTTCTACCTATAATCTCCATGGAGAGAATCCTGCTGCTTTTCCTGGTATACTAAAGTTGCTCTTCTCACTGATGTTATTATAAAACACACCTTATTCAAGGGACGACTGATTCTTTCATGTCCATTGTTCTGTCACATTTTTCATCTATGTAAAGATATATAGATATAGATAGATAGATATAGATTTATATTTAAAAGAAACTGGGATCACTTTAGATCGGCAGGGAACTTGTTGTTAGAAAGTATAGAGATTTCTAAGAATTCCAAGACCTCTTAACAACATCAAACATACTGGAGGTTTAAGATTAGCATTATAAATAATGATGATACCATTAGCAAATTGTTATCACACTGCACTATATGTCATGCATTGAAGGAAAATTATATCTAGGGTCAACATGAAAGTCTCTGCAATTTGGTACCCAAGGATTTGAATCATAGTGATACTATTTTCCCATAACAACCTTATGATTATGATGGGAAAATAACAAATAATAAAGTAAAATTTTCAAATACATTTAAAACATATCTGTGCACCACGTGCATGGAGTGCCCAAAGATGTTGGAGAATCATGTCAGAACCCCTGGGACTAGAGTTTAAGAGGGTTGTGAAGTGACATGTTCTTGCTAGAAATCAAACCCAAGTTATATGGCAAAGTAGTCAGTGCTCTTAACCACTGGGCATTCCAGTCCTACAGTGTTATTTTGTTGCATTTCAGTTGATTACCAAACTAATATCACATTATAGTAGCTTGTCATATCATGATTATGTAAATAAAGCTATGAGATAACTTCATAATCTTCATATACTCATTCTGTAAGGGTCCATAATTCACTGAAGAATCCTACCCTGGACTCAAATAGTATGTAACTGCAAAAAGTGTTTTATTCTCCCATGCTGGGGTCTCCCCATTACCAAGATAGAAAGACAACCAAGTGAGCTTGCAGGCCTGATTTAAAGCACTTCAGGGAATTCCAGAGTAGGTGACCTCTATCTTAATCTGTAGGGTCCGTCTCTATATACATTCCATTACCAGGGTGTGGGGGCTGGAACCTTGCTCTGGAGTAGCTGAGGAAGTCTGGAAACTGCTGCTGACCCATTGTTCTTGCCTCAGGCCAGGTGGCAGGGTAGCTTTTGAGGCCTGGACTTGCCTGGAATTGCCCAGTTCATGAAAACAAAGATTTCGGCCTACTGAGGCCTGTCAGAAAGTCAGCCTAGCCTTCTCAATTCTTACTGTATTTTATCACCAACTCTATGAGATACTGAAATATCTTATTAGTTGTATCATTAAATAGCAAAAATCAGAAACATGTAAAATGATGTTTGACTTGGCCAATCACACATGAGAACTTACTTAAATCTACTACTTGAAGCTAGATATTTTCATGACAATTCTCTGTACAGTAGAAGGTAGTGGTAGACTTATTTGATTTTAATAATACCTAACATTTTTTAGCTTAATTATGGCAAAATTTACATTATATGTAAAACAAGTGTTTGATGAAAGGGTCTCAATATGGTTTACGAAAATAAAAGTTCACAAACGTAAAATTACCAATTTACAACTAGCTCCACTCTAGGGAGCTAACACCCTAGAGTGTTATGTACTAACACCACATGAGCACCTCAGATGGCAGATCTATAATTTTGACTTTAATGAAATAATTTCTAATCTCTGACCTTCAGTCGATTTTAATAGACCAGCAAGCATAATACTAAGTAACGGAAATTCAATTTAATAAGCATGATTTTATTTTGGTTCAATATTTTTCAACTTAACTTTTCTTTCCTTTTAATCAAACTGTTTTATTAAGAGGTAGCATAGCATTCACAGCAAAAAGTATTCCATTTGGAACTTTGGCTCTATCCCCATTTAGTGTTTATTATCAACAAAAACCAATTCCATTATTGTAGGGGCAGGATACCCTGATGTTACCCAGGCTTCATCTTTCCAAATATTTGTATTACACAGCACACACCACCACACAGTCTCCAAAACTAGTTCCTTGATATTAACAGAGAATAAAACTAAACCTCCTAAAGGACAGTAGCAGGGTATGGTGGAAATGCTGTTAAATGGAACCCAACTGCGAAGAACTCATTGTATTTTGGCACTGACAAGTATTATATTGAGAAGTTCTCCTCCCTCTGTGTTATTTTCTCTTTCCTATAGGAAATAAACCCGGACAGGTTCTAAAATTACTCTCAAATTTTACTTACTAGGAGCTGATTCTGGGCCAGAACAAAACCATGACAGAATGATATGACTTCTAGAAATCCAATATGAAGTCTAATCTGGGG
The DNA here is from genome assembly GCA_019843965.1 of Rhynchomys soricoides. Taxonomy (NCBI): domain Eukaryota; kingdom Metazoa; phylum Chordata; class Mammalia; order Rodentia; family Muridae; genus Rhynchomys; species Rhynchomys soricoides. Next base: position 33,556,686 of record JADRCH010000005.1, on the reverse strand, counting down.
AAAGTGAGAAGAGATGAAGTAAAGATTTTTTTTGATGAAAACGCAGGATAGATCTAAGCATGCCTGGATTAAGGGGATGTATTGAAAAAAGAAGAGTATAGCCTTGGCCTTATACCAGAGAAGCTAGAAAAAGGGGAGGACAAGAATTTATGATAAATGAGTCAAATGTTACACACACACATACACACACACACACACACACACAAACACAGACACACACATACACACACACACATACGAAGGGGGAGGGAGAGAGAGGGAGACTGGCATAGACATCTCCAAAAAGACAGTGGCTCAGCATGAAGAATGAAAGCATATTCCAAAAGATTAATTAAGTATGGCAAATCTCAGTCAATCATATATATGCTCAGTTCTTACATTCAACTTGACTTTTACAGTTCTTAGTAATCTTCAATGATTACTATTTTTCTCTCCCTTACTTGTAGCATAGAGGTAGTGAAGATTTGTTTTCTAAGATGAAAACTGAACATTTATCTATTTGTATTTATTTCTCCTCTGTAATCTGCTCTGGCTCCAAGCTCTTAGAAGAGTCCTGCTCACAGTAACTGTGTTTCTTTGAAGCATTCTCTAATCCCTCAAGGCCATATGAAAGGCTGACCTAAACTAAATACTCCATAGGCATGCCTAGAGGCTTGTTTCCCAGGTAACTCAAGATCCTATCCAGTTGAAAATATTAGTTAACATGAAAGACATCACTATATATTTACATATATCTACCATTAGGCTGAATTTCAATATCAAGACATACGAAAGCAAGTCTCTATGTAATTATTATATCAATCATGAAATTCTATTTGAATAGTTCAGCTCAAAGTACTGATACCTGTCTAATCAAGCAAAGTCTAATTTCAATTAAATACATTTTTTGAAATGTTTTACTGCACTAGACATCATGTTTAATGTAAGTAAATAAATGAAACAACTAAAATACAAAGGAGAAAAGTGATCAAATCAGGTGAAAACTAGTAAGACTAAGAAAGTATGTGGGCATTCAGAGGAGGAATGTTATTGTGGAACTGAAGGAAACTGGAGAAATCACATTTTACTAATGCAGTTAGCCAGTAGATTTTGATATATAATTAGGTGAAACTAGATAGACAATTCTAGAAAGGAAAAAATAGACTAAGGAAGGAAACTGAGTACATTCAGAGATTATGAGTTCACCATCTCACTTCGCAGACAGGAGGTGCTCCAAGCAAACCCTGTTGCCTTGGTGGTTCATTGAAGGCTTGTTCTATGGAGACTGCTAATGAACATGAGTATGAGATTCTATTGTTAATGGGGACGTAGACCGAAGTGGATAACTCTGCTGTGAGACACAGTTCTCCTATATTTTCCACAAATATTTCTAGAAAAGGAAGATGGAAATTTTGGGGCTGGGAAGCCAAAAAATAATTCTGAATTTCAGATGAAACTTGTTGGATACTTCTTTCCTTTTCTTCCCCAAATTAAAAAGTTAGTTGCTCTACTGTAAACCTAATGCATTTCACACACTGTGGAGTTAAAGTGTGAGAGCTCAGAGAGAGTGTAGCTTCTTGCTCCAGTCCCTTGCTCCTTGAAGATCCTGCTCCCACTGAAGTTTGAAGATAAAGAGTACTGGAAGGATGAAGACTTGAGTTTTCCAAGCAAATGCTCTCAAGAAAGTCATCCAAAAATAGCAAACATCCCCTTATTCTAGACCACCCATTTAGAGAGAATAATTGAATATCTTATCCCACCCCTGCACCATTTAAGTTTAAAGAAACCAAAATCTACTCTTTGCAAACACATTTTTTTTTCTAATGGGCTGTCTGCATCTGTCATAAACTTTATCCTTATATCAAGGTTTTTCTAAAGAGAAAAGGTCCTATAAACAAGAACTGCACAAAGGCATCAGAGCTGACCTGCCAGTGCAGGTGCAAACAAAGCCTACCAGCTGACATGCCAGTGCCAATGCAAAAAAACCCCACCAGCTGACAAGGAAAACACCAGCTGAAATTCCAATACAGATGGGAAGAATCTCCCAGGTCCCCATCTCTAGATGAAGAGCTAAAGGCAATTAAATGCTGCAGGGAGGGGGAAATCAGCCTTTTCTGTGAACAAACTCCTTAAAACTCATATACATATAACTGATACTAAAGAGACTCAAGTATACATATACCTATGTAGAAATAGACTTGCAACAGTAATAACTAAAGAAGACATCATGAATTTCAGAAGGTGTTGGGGGAATATGGAAAGAGAAGGAGGAGAAAGAAGGAAGAGTAGAATTGATATGATATAGCAAACATGTAGAAAATTCTCAAAAGAATTATATCTTCCTTTTAATGCAAACTATATAGTATTGGAGTAATATCCATACTAACCTAACTCTACGATGCAATAAATTATGTATCAGACCTCTAAAATAACATCTTATCAAAAACAAAATTTTACTTTAAAATGTATGCAAAAAGTACATCTAACAATAACTAATAAAAGTATTTCCAAATCTTGATTTTCAATAATGTCTGATATATGATAATGATATAAGTAATCACAATGAAGAATGGGGAGAAGTCTCAGTAAAGAACAATATGAGCCTAAGGAATGGAGTGTGAATCCCCAGCACCTACCTACAAGCTGTGTAACACAACACAAGTATAGAACCCAAAGTGCTGATTTGGGAGAGAGAAAGAAGAGAGACTTGAAGCCCATTGGCCAGCCAGCACAGCAGCACCAATGAGGTCATTGTTCAATGAGAGGCCTTGCTTAACAAAATAAGGTGAAGAATGATTGAAGCAGACACAACCTCTCACCTCCATATGTATATTTGTGTGGATAACTGCATACACCAATACAAACACCCATCATACAATACATGCACATAAGGAAAAAATGACCTTAAATTACATGCTTATATATCACAATGAAATTAGTTAAACACAAAGCACTTTCATGAGCTGAAAGATGCCCAAAGAGCATCTGAAATTAACAATCAAAAAATGCAAACTAACCCCTCAGTCAGCTTTAAAGGGGAAAAGAGGGGATAGCTTTATATTCCTTTCTTAATAGTGCCACAATTTTTCCAACTATAGTATAAGTATCTATGTTGAATCTTCTATTTGAAATATCTATTCTTGGCTCTGTCTCACTGTCCCAACCATCTTCTCCTTTAAAGTCCAGTTCAAGGACAGTTTCCTCATTCAGTTCTCTGAATCTACCACTAAGATCTATTTACCAGCACTTTGAAGTAACCACTATGTCCTGTTTACTTGAAAACAATATTCAGTATTTAAGGACAAAGAATTGCATGTGGAAGATATGAATGTAAAAATGTATGAATGTCATTATCGTGTCTTCATCTCTATATACTTACAAGATATTAAGATAGGAGGTTGGGGGGACCCTCCAGAATGCACCAGAGACCTAGGAGGTGAGAGACACTAAGGAATCAAAGGGAGAAACCTTAGATGCCTGACAGTACAAAGAGGGGACTTGTAGAGCCCACCTCCCACAGGAACACAGGGCATTAAGTGAGGGAGGGGGTTGCCATCCCACAGTCAAAACCCTGACCAATAATTGTTCCTGTCTGAAAGAACTACAGGGATGGAAATGGAGAGGAGCCTGAGGAAAAGAAGGTCCAGCAACAGGCTCAAGTGGGATACAGCTCAAGGGGAGGTCCCAAGGCCTGACTCTATTACTAAGGCTATAAAGCACACACAAAAAGAGACTAGCATGTCTGCACTCTGGAAGACCCAACAAACAGCTGAAAGAGTCAGATGCAGATATTTGCACCCAACCAATGGACAGAAGCTGCTGACTCCTGTGGTTGAATTAGGGAAAGGCTGAAAGAAGCTGAGGAGGAGGACGACCCTGTAGGAGGACCAGCAGTCTCAATTAACCTGGACCCCCGGGATCTCTCAGACACTGAGCCACCAAACAGGAAGCATATACCTGCTGATATGAGGCTCCCAACACATATACAGCTGAGGACTGCTGGGTCTGGGTTCAGTCAGAGAAGATACACCTAACCCTCAAGAGACTGGAGACCCCAGGGAGTTTAGAGTTCTGGTGGGATGGGGGTTGGGGACATCCTCGTGGAGACAGGGCATGGGAAGAAAGTATGGGAATAGTCAGAGGGTGGATGGGGAAGAATAAAATCTGGAGTGTAAAAAATTAAAAAATAAAAATAAAACAGATCCTTAACAGTGAAGTTCACATATCCCTAGCCTTCAAATATATTTTTGACATTTTCTACATGTTTAGAGGCAGTAACAACTCATTATTTAAATGTTCAGTGACATCTTTTCCTGACTACCACTCATGAAAATTATAAAGGAAGAATTTAGAGAAAGAGCAACTCTAACTGTATCACTATTAGAATTCACTATGCTCATCTTTAATAATCAATAGTTATGGAAAGTGTTCCAATATGAATAGCAGTTTATAGATTTTAACTTATTAAACTGATGGGTTTATGCTTTAAAAGGCTGTATTATGAACTACATAAGACATGTAAAAGGCCTGTTGATGTACTCAAAGATATCCTCCACAAAAATCATAAAAAAGAAGTTAAGAGCTAATAAAGTTGCTTCTTGGTTAAAGCTTATATTTCATATAGGAAAGATATGGTGGAAGTGAAAATACTTAAATGCTTTACTTAAACATAAAATTTAAAATTCTCTTCTTCATTTTGACAATATTATAGGAAATGAGAAAGAAGAAAATAGAGAAAGAATTCTATAAAGTATAAAATATTTAATGTTTCACATACCTGTGTGAATATTGGAACGCACTTCAATAATAAATGAATAGGTAAAGAAAAACTATACTCTATATAGTTTATTTCACCTAGAAATTATGCATTTTCAGATAAACAGAAGTAACTGTAGGCATCCTCTTAAGTGAAAATATTCCATACTCAGTAACATAGTTTTTACATGTTTTCCGTCATATGTGGAATCTAGATGTGAACGTGCACGCGCACGCACAGAGAGAGAGAGAGAGAGAGAGAGAGAGAGAGAGAGAGAGAGAGAGGAAGGAAGGGAGGGAGGGGGTGGAGAGGGAGAAGGAGAGGGGGAAGGGGTAGGGAGGAGAGAGGCAGGGAGAGGAGACAGTGTTTGGAGAAGGTAGTCAGTGAGACAGGCAGAGGGACAAAAAGTAATATTAGGAATTAGTATGATCAAAATAGAAGATAGATATAAAAGAAAAACTGTCAAACAAAACCCATCATTTCATACAATTAGTGCGTTCCAATAATTTGTTACACAAAATTCCATGTGAAATGCGGATTACTAGACTTGAGCCTCAAACCAAATGTGATCTTCCTCCCAGGCAAATGTCTACTCTGCATAAACAAAGGCTGTCTGATCTATTACTGATTTCTACAGGAAATGCTACAGGCTATTTTATTATACTTATCTACAGAATTATGTTTTATATGCTATTATTACTGTTGACATTATGATAATAAATTTCAATAGCTACAGATTATAGGTCTGGCTTCCTTAGGCCTCTGTGAGCATGAATTTGTTCATATTAAACATACTAGTAACATTCATAGTTGAATTAATGATACATATTCAAGGTAATAATATATTACCAATATGCTACATTTTATGTATTATAAATGCAGAATAACAAAAATTTAGAATAATTCAACTGAATTCCATTAAGTTTAAACAGTAAGAAAAACTAAATAAACAAATAAAGTACATTCATGTTTCCTAGACCTACCTACCTACTTATGGCCTATATTTTTGGAAAATAAAGCCACCATTCTAAGTAAGTCAGAAATACAAATGATGATAAAAAAAGTTTTAAAGGCCATGTAAAAAGTACAGGTGTTTTTAAGTTGAAAAGGCTTGAGACTTTGCCTATACTATGTCACATATGCTGTTGAATCCCTAGTTGTGCAAAATTGTTTTTATTTTTATAAATGTGGAACTTTGACCCAGCTCTAGTGAAATATGCGTATTAATCCCAGCTTCTCTGAAGGCTGGAGCAATAGAAAAACAAGTTCAACCTTACCTAAGCTACATGCATAGTGTGTCCAAGGATGGTAACATAGTAAGAACCTTCCTTAAATTTTAAGAAAAATAAAAAAGATAAATGTACTTCTCAGGGCTTAACTCGGTGTTATTGCACTCACCTAGGATGCTAAACACTGTGGATTCAAGTCCCAGTACTGCAAAATTGAAAAAATATAGTAACAATAATATTAATAAGTTTTCACATACTCTACATAAAATGTCCCCCATTTTTACATTTTACACTTATTAAAAATAATGCACCAATATCCGAATCTGGTTGTAACTAAATCTATTCTTCATTCGGACATCATTTTCTATCCTAGGGTCCTTCTGTTGAAGAATTCTCTTGGGATATCATACTGTAATCTGTTGCCATGTCTCCTTAGCCTGGCCTTGACAGTTTTCCAGACTATTCTTTTTCTGGTAACCTTGACAGTTTGCAGGTATGTGATTCTGGCAGCTTTTAGCAGAATTGGTCAGGCTTCTCAAAATATTCTTTTAAAAAATTCACTACCGACAGACACAATTAGGTAACAAGACTACAGTCTGTTTCCTTAAGGGTAGAATGCTTATGTAAATCACTAATAATTCTTCTCTTATTTATTGATCCAATCATTTATTTATATAAGCATGGACAGACTTATTGTATACATTATATTATACTTTGAGTTATTATTCACTACTAATTTATTTAGTTAGTTATTCGATTTATTTCACCTTTGGCTCCTGAAAGCTTTTTAAATTGTCTTTCCAAGTTCCTCTCTACTGAATCTAGTCATTCATGATATTATTTTTCCAAATTGTATAATTATTTCCTTATGTTAGCATCACAAGTAGAGATTAGTTGTGATAGAAATATTTCTTCACATATCATCTCCTACAGCTAAAACTGACTGGTAAGTCATTCCAGAACAGACCCCCCAAGCAATGATCTCAATGTGACCTGAGTTTAAAGCATAATGAACTATCCTTAGCAACAGTTACCTGAGGCTCTACTGTGCTCTAACTGCTCCTATTCCCCCCACTTAAATCTCTCCACTATTTCCAGTTCTGTTTCCTATACCTGTATTCTTCTAATCACTCTCAACATCAATCAAAATGAAAAAAAAAATCTCATTTTTATGAAAAGCCATGAACCAGATAAAGATGCACACTCCCTCAATCCTTTCTTAGCTGTAGAAAAAAGACAAGAAAAGGGAATGAAGAGGATAGGAATAGGAAGGAAGGAAGTCAAAGTATCCTTATTTATAAGTCTGTACAGAAAAGACCCTAATGGTTCTACCAGGTATCTTCTAAAGACAGTTAACACATTCAGCAAAGTAATTAACATACAAAATTAACATGAAAAAAATCTATAGCCTTTCTATATACGAGTGCCAAACATATTGAGAAACACCGTTAACAAATGGTGTCAGAAAATTCTCATATGTAGCTACTATGGTTTGATGTGAAGTGCTCAGTGTTTGATTGTTTGGTCCCCAGTTAGTGTCACTATGGGGGAAGACTTTAGAACCTTTAGGACATGGAGTCTTGCTGGAGGTAGTGTATCACTGGGGTTTAATAAGGAAACCCAAATTCTCATTCACTATCTACTTCCTGACTGTGGTTGCAATATGAACAGCTGCCTTAAGCATCTACCATGGTTACTCTCCCACAATGATGGACCATAGTGTGGAACTTTGAGTTCAAATAAACCCTTCCTTCCGTAAGTGTCTTTGGTCAAGCTACTTAAAAATAACAACAGGAAACATAGCTAAAGCAGTAATGTTTGATTACTCAGCTTTTCTGGTATAATTTACTTTACCATGGTATCACTTATGAAATCTTCAACAAAACACCTTGATTTGATGTCTGTTTTATGATTACATAAATAGCAGTAATGTCAAAAATATTCCATGGAAAAATAAACACACTTATCAGAAACTTTATATATACCTATACTTCTATTTTGTCAGACACTTTAGATTACCATGATAAATAAAAAAGCATACTTTAAGATATTGCATTTATATTTCTCAATAAACACATCTTATGGAAATTTTTACGTATTTGTATATAGATATGTTGAGAGAAGAGAATGACTTTAGACAAAACAGTTACATCATGGAGATAAATGGAATCGAGAGGGAACAAAAACCAACATGAAACAGAAGAAATAGATGTCTGGTTAAAATTTGGGGTAAGGAAGTAGAACTGGAAAGAAAAGAATGGTTAAAATAACCAGAAAACATAATGATCTGAAAATTGTGTGAAATGAATTATAAGTTCCAAGAGAATGCAAAGTGATAGAATGTTGACTCACATTTAAAGATTTGTGGCAAATTTTTACTTTTAAAGAGAATATGTTCAAACACAACCATGACAGACTAAAATGAGCAAAAGCTGAATGACATATATGAAATATATGTGGAGTATGGGCTTAAGATGTATTTTATTATGTATCTATTATCTACCGTATGTCAATCGATTATGATTCTGCATACGTATATGTCTTCAACTAATACTGGTGGCCAATGACTCAAACTTTGATTAGCAATTATTGCTTCACCACAGGGTCAAGGGTCAGATGGTGAGGGCGGCTCACAGAGCCCCCAAATCACTGTGTACTTCACGAATTCTTGTTTGTCTTTTGATCCTAGATGCCAAGTGCTAGATTTCATGGTAGCTTCTCAAGCCCCTGGATTAATTCGAGCTCTATGTTACCATAAATTTCCCTATGATTTTCATTTGTTATCAAAAGTCACCTATAATAACTTGTTTATTACATTTTTCACAAGTACTAAGCTTACAAAGAACAAAAGTATGATATTAGTCATGTATATTGCACTGCTTTGATTTAGCTCAATGGTTGTATATACTATATGATTATTAATCTGTATTGAGTTAAACTAAGTAGGGCTGTGAAACTCAAAACTTTTCTCAAAGCCTCAATTATCAGACTATTATTGAAAATTCTGAAAATCTAGCTTAGATTGATGAATTTAATTCTTTAACCTAGCACTTTGATCAACAACTCATAATAATTAAGTAGGTTTTTATATACAACTTTTAATTTTAATTTAGTGAGAAAATATGCATAATAGTGGAAACATATTTACAGAAAACAAAATTATATAATAAACTTAAGACCTACTAAATGGGGAGAATTTCACTTTTTAAAATTTATTCATTTATATAGTTTCTGATGTTGACCAACAAGTTAACAGAGGGAAGAGCGATCATCGAAGTGCAATGAAGCCCATAAAGAACTGATAAACTCAGTAAGACACAAATATACAGAATATAGAGCAAGAGTTTGAAACATAAATATTGTCCTAGGGGTTCTGAGCTCTGAGAAAAAGGGATGGAACAAGTTGTGAATTAAGATCAATGGAAATATTTTCAACTAAATACACCAAGTACACGGTGTAGTTATGGATAATAGATATCTTATTGTAATCTGAGTAACTCTTTGTCAATGGATAGCATCATAAATCTCAAAAAAAAAAAAAAAAAAAGCATGGCAGTGCATGGGTTCACTAATAATCAAAGTATTTAGGAGAACCATAGTGTGTCAGGTGTGGAACATCACTAGATGAGCCATGATCACAAAACAATAAAAAAAGGTCTGACACGGGGTAGTAAAGGTGAAGATAATACAGACTCAAGAGCATGTAACAGTAACATAATACATGTTTTTATGGAAAGGATATGTTCTGGACTAGAACAGATCAGGAGTCACTGTTAGTGTGTAGGAGGTGACAGCTCAAGCATACTTTTCTCATTTCTCAAACAGCCTATACCAAGGGGAAGAGAAGATATCTTAAAGACAAATTAAGGACCAGCATCATTTAAGCTAAGATAAAGAAGTTGGACCTTAAAAGAAGCTTTTCACACCCTAGACAGAGATATTAGAATATAGTCAGAAAAGAAAAATGAGACAACAAAGTCCATAAGGGATGCCAACTGCCACTTAGAGGTAAAGTTTGAAAGCTCTAGAAAGTGTTCACTTACACATGTTGCTGGATTCATTTCATTTCATTTTGTTTTTCTGTTTCTTGTTGTCTATGTTGTATTTGACTACAAAGTCGGGTAACACAGGTAAAGTATAGGCAAGGTAAGTTGGAGACATATTCTAAGGTCTACACAGACAAAGAGGGGACTGAAAGCAGCAAACTGAGACTAGAAAAAAATAACTTATTCTAATTGAAGCATTGGACCCTGTGTCTTTAAAAATATTGTGTGTTTAACTGTTTCATGATGACTTAAAAATTTATCATGTACAGGGTGCCATGAACCCATCTATTTCTGATACTTCAAGAATGTAATCTTATCTATGAAGAAAGATAAATGATAGGAACATTTTAAAGTTATCTAATATTACAAGAAATTCTGGTCTTGCTAATTTCAGTTTTCTGAAAGCTGAAAATCACTTAACAAGAAGAAACTCATTATTTTTAAAAAGAGAAATTTGCAAGAAATTTTCTAATTCTATGGCATTGTTATTGTCTGCCTTCTAGAGGTTTCTGGAATTTCCACCTAGAACCCAGTGGGGTTCGGGTCCTCAGATGAATTCTATACTTCTACACTCCCACCAACTCAGGAATACTTAGAAAACAGTAATGTTGGCTACAGTTATTCTCTAAATGGAATACCATGTCTCTAGACGTTAGAAGTCACAAGGAGATGCCTTGGACATCATTTCCTTTCTTTGTTAGTTACCTTTGATCCAATACACCAAGGTCTAATAACAAACATTCAAAGATTTCCAAGCAACTGAAATCTATTATTATCCTCACAAACTCATATTTTCTGCTATGATATGTAATGATTTATAATAATGACACTTATATGGTGATAAGGAAAAACATGGCAAACACTGATATTTTGTGTAGTAATTATATCTCTTCATTAATACTCATATCTCAAATTTCAAATCTTATTTCTATTTCCACCCACTGTGAAATGACTCTATAATGAGTTCTTCACTTGATTATTTAAACAAAGTTCATCTTTGTTTAAATCATCTTCATGGTTTGGTGCTTATTTTAACTTATTTGGAAGAACAAAAGAACATTGCAGTAGTAAGATCTGGACATATAAAATTTTGATCACTATGATGAACTGGGTTGGAGTGAATCTCTAAGAAAAATGTAGTCAATATTTAGCTATTAGGTACAATTCCCAAAATGGGAATATAACTAAAAGTAATTCAATTATATAATGTATATGTTATGCACATGTTTATATTTAGTTAGGTTATGTATAGCCAGGTAAAACTAAACCCCTGTATGCAAAGAAAGGAATTAATAGAATCCAAAAAATCTCTAGAGTGGGAGAAAATATGTGCAAACTTATACTTGACAAGAAATTAATATCTAGAACATACAAGAAACTTTAAAAAGTTTCTTAGCAAAAAAGCAATAAGACTTTAAGACAAGCAGTTTTCTTAAACAAATATTTTTTCAGAAATACACACAAAAATGGCCAACAAGGATATGCAATTTTTAAAATTTTCTCATCAGCAAAGAAAGAAATACCTCATTATATATATATATATATATATATATATATATATACATATATATATACATATATATATACATATACATATATATATGGAGAGAGAGTGTGTGTATGTGTAGTAGAAAATGTGTGGAATAAAGGAAATCCTTGCACACACACTTGGTGGGAAGTGCCTTTAGCACTTTTTAAATATTAAATAACAATATGATCCAACAATCCACTGCCAGGTAGATACCCAAAGAAAACAAAATCAGCATGTCAAAGAGAAACCATAACTCTAACCTTCTTTGCAGCAACAACCCAACTGTCTATCAACTTGTAAGGAAGAAAATATGGCACATACATCCAACAGAACCATAAAAAGAATAAAATTGTGCCATGTGCAGCACACAGTTTAACAAGGACACACTGCATTAACTGAAAGGATTTAGGCACAGAAAGACAGGTGGTGTGGTAAGTCCTCATGTGTACATAGAACCTGCAACAGTTGATCTCACAGCAGTTCCAAGTAAGAGGCGGGTCACAGAGGCTAGGGCAAATTGGACAGAGAAAAGCTGATGGAAGAGCTCTACATTGCAATTAGGAGTAACAAGGTGGAGTTTGCTATTGGACAATATGATGACTAGAGACAAAGATAGGATATTACATATTTCAAAGGATTATAAAAATTTATTTTGCAGGTTTTTCCACAAAAAAAAAAAAACAGGAAAATATTAAGTAGATGATGTATGTTAAATGTGATTTAAGCGCTAAACAATGTATGTGCGTATCTAAATACAATATGTGGTAGGTACATAAATAAATTTATATGCCAGCTAAAGAATTCAGTTACAAAACTTTAAGAAAGGTATTTTTTATAAGAAAGAAATACCAGTCACTGGATTGGGTTATGACTGAAAACTTTAGGGGCATTTAGGATCTCATGTTCTGAACTGGATCCATGGGTTCAAACCTCAGCTTCATCTCTTACAAACAATTGTAAAATATAATTTCTCCATAATTTGGTCTCCTAAGCAGTCAGACAATAATAGTATTTTTCTTGGCATGTCCCTACTTCCCTTTTGTGTGTGTTGGAGGGAGGGTTGTTTCTGACAAAATATTTAAAGAAACTGCTTGTATTAAAATCTTAATTAATTTCAATGACATTAATTTCAATGACAACACTAAGTTTTTTGTTTCACAAGCCGTATATTTGTTAAAATATCATCATTACTCAAAGAAATCCATGGGGCCTCCTTGTCTCTAATTACTAATTATAAGGGGGATCGAATTTTAAGCATTCTCAAATTTTTAAGTACTTAAGAAAAACATGAAAAATACAAGTGTGGTTATTTTTAAAATCTTATCTAGTGAAATTTTGTTTCTGGAAGGACTCCTCTTTTCAAATGTCACTAGCTTCTAAGTCTTGCCTTCCATAGCTATATTTCCTCATCATTAAATATTTATAACAACTGGCTGCGATAGCCGTGTCACTGATTTGAGAACACGGTTTGGTCATTACTATGTCTTGCTGTTTGCCTGCAGTGAGCTCTCACATAATTAGGGCTGAGTACACTGCACTTTTAAAATTAAACCAAGCCTCTGGGAAAGAATCATGAAAATAGATAGATAAAGGACACCCAGGCAATTAGCAAGAGTGATAAAGGTAAAACTTGAAGAGAGGAAAGTAGGTTAGGAACACTTCACTCTCCTTCGAACATGGCTTTCTGATGCAGAAAAGATAAGCATTACCCTTATTTTACATAAAGAAAACTTACTTCTTTAAAATAAAAATATGTTTGTTTGTTTTTTTTTTTTGTCTCTTTTAAATGCACAATTCTGGAATAATTCTGTTTGATTTTCCTAGGGGAAATAATCTTGAAAATTCTCCATCTTCTAGAATCATAAAAGTGAAAATAGGAACTAAAAATAATCAAATGTTAAATTTCAAAGTAGATGATTTCATTCCCAACTATTTGTCAAACTGGTATGCACAATTATTGGTTGGTACTTTTTTAATAGACAAGAAAGAATGAAGGGGAAGGGAGATTAACTGTATTTCTCTACCTGTGGGTCATGATCTCTTTGGCAAACCTCTATCTCCAAAACTGTTGACATCATGATTCATAACAGTAGCAAAATTACAGTTATGAAGTAACAGTGAACATCATTTAATGGTTGAGGATCACCACAACATGAGGAACTGTATTAAAGGGTCACAGCATTAGGAAGGTTGAGAACTACTGTTCAAGAAAGAGATATCAAGAATGAAATATCACCTGTTCTTTTACTGAACTAAATAGCCCCATGAAAGGCTATGGCTGTTTCATTCTTTTTGTACATAAAGCCTAAGGAGCTCATGAAAATACACTTGGCACTTTGAGTACCTACTGATGGCTAAGCTAATGTATGCAACCCCGCATCCTTTGGGTGTCCCACAATCATCCTGTTATTTTACTTATATTGGTCATTAACAAGATGAGAAAAAAAGAGAGTATACAGAAATATTGCCATATAATGGGCAAGTGTCAGGCATTTGTTTCTTATTATTTTTCAACACATTATATCTGAAGAGATAGGCATTGTTTTCTGGAACTTTATAGTTTAGCTTTAAAAACATCCACCTGGTTTGAACATACTATATTTCTTTAATTCTATTACATATAGTCAGTACTAAATTGAAAACTAATATATAGAGAAACCCATGAGCTGGCAGCCATGAAAGTTTCATCCTTCAAAAGAAAGAAAGATCATTCAAATATAGGGTTGTAATTCTGACTCTTGAGACACTGTGCCTGGGTCATACATATTCTTATCATATGTCACATTAAGTTGTTTTTCTCTCGGTTTTATTCGAGCTTTTACATAAATGCCAATCAAATCTATGAGCAAAACACAGAAAAATAGTAATACTTCATTGCCCTTTCTTTATAACCTAATATCTCCTTTCTCTTACTTTTTATTGTATGATAAAACAGAAACACACATAATGACTTATTAGAAGCCAAGCACACTTTCACTCACAATTAGCACAGGAGATAAAGCTCCATAATGAAACAGAGAAATGCAGTCTCATGTCTGGTCCCAAGTACAGCCCCTTTCCATCCTCAAAAGCACAGCTTTCCTCACACTACTACCTTTCTTGAATTTTCCTGTGGTTGAACACAGTTGCATATCCTTAGGTGACACACTTTGGCGCCTTCATCCCCACTGTGAAGATGAAGAATCTTCATCTGACCTTCCACCTGTCCCTTTTATTATCTGTTGAAGACTTTGGGTAGCAGACTCATTCATTCTTTTAAGTCTTGATTTTGCCCATCTCATACCCAAGTGACACAGAATACTGTGGTCTCCATTTATGGTTGTGGTTACCAGAGTATCCAAGCACCTGTGTAAACCTCTGGCAAAAGAGTAGGCGGTTCTGTACTTTTCATCAAGAAGAAATCTCTGGCTCTGCTTTTGTTTGATACGACGGGCCATTTATGTTCAGAATCTATATGCATTAAATAAATGAGGGAACTTGCATTTTTTAACTGTGTAGCAGTTTTTCGGGTTAATTATTAGCTGCAATCATTTGTAAGAATGCATTTGATCTCTTTTATTGCATTGCCCTTTAGTTCAGATTATACAGCAAGGAATGAGTAGATGTTTCATTCGTTCCTCTTACCTGTCCGGGTTGAAGGCAGTAAACACAATTTCTATAACCTTCCTTCCGTTAGTAATCACTTTCATATGCCTGTACACCCAAATTTAAACAGCCAGAAGATCCCTTTTCACTGAAGTTCTTGCACATTTTTCAAGACTACATTTGGCTTCCTAAGAGAATTCCCAGTTCTTTCCTACTAGCCTTACAGTCTTCCTCGATAACCTGCACAAGCAGGTTATAGGATCCTAACATACACGCCCAGCACCTCCTTTGAAATGAGCTTCCACTCTACTTATGACAACTGCATGCCCAGTCCTACCCTAGTTTGTACAGCGTTTTCTTTTAAAATTTCGTGGGTGGTCCACTTCTTCTGCGTCTCACAGAGGCTCTTGTGTATCATTGTCCTTCCCCCTATGCAGAAGTTCACACGGTGTAGGACTTTCATCTGTTGAAGCTTCATAGGAACTTACATGTCATATAGGTTTATGAGGACACTGTTGCTGAATCATATACTCATGTTGACTTGGTTATTGGTTTAGTTTTAGGCTTTGCTGCTGATTGAAAGTATATTTTGTGTGCTATCTCTACCATTGCTCTTTTTGGAGTGTAGTCCTCTTTGCTTTTGAAAATTATTTCACCCTCAAATTCCTGGTTCAACGTCTGTGAGACTATTTCCATTAAGTTTACACAGGGCAGACTAACAGTGCTTGCTCATGGACACACTAGGGAACCTCTAATTTTTTTCCTTTCAGTTCAGTGGAAAAAATAAAATTAAACTGTTTCTATGGAGTTGAAATTTAAAATTAAGCTTTCCAATCGTTGAGTTGATATTTTATTAATGAAATGTAGAGGTCAGTGATGTTAATAGTACTAGCCTATCCCTGTAAAGTGCCTTTGGAACATGTATTGTTATATCAAGCATAATTTGACATAGCAGAGAAAAGTAGATGACATGGTGAAATCATATTATTCTTTCTAAATGTCATCGCCCAAAAGCACATGTTCACAATTTTATTTTGATCAAGATATTATTTAGTCCAAAAATAATAAAAATATTTAAAAAGTTTTTTTATTATTCTGTGAAAATAGAGCCAATTTATCCTAAGTAAATATGTAACTCATTGATTTTAACAGCTCCCTTAATCTATCTACTGAAACTTCAACTCCTAGGATGATAATGTGGGGCCTCTACATCACAGCTAGATCATTAGAAAGGGACCTTTATGGTTGAAAGGAAAAAAAGTCACAAGAGATCTGTGGCCCCTTCCACCCTGTGAAGTTACAGTGAGAAGACAGTCATCAATGAGCAGCGGACCTCAACAGACACCAAATCTCTTCTCACTTTGGCTTTGGTGTTTCTGATTTCCAGATCTGTATGTCTACAAGGAACCTAGAAATGGTATTTTGTAACAGCATTCTAACTGGACAAAGACACCAAGACATCCTTAATACAAATATGCCCAAATTAGAAAATCCCACATAAAATAAACCATCCTAGTTAATCGAAATAATAGATAACCTTATAATCTAATAGAACTAATAAGATAATCTTGCTGGTAGAAATTACATATGAAAACCATGAATGGACATAATATTGCTAAATTCTTAATGTTTTCTTTATTCAAATTTAGGAGAACACCTTGTGCTATGTATGCTGCTAGGCTTTTGACGATAGCAATAAAAAAATCTGTAATAAGATTTAAATTACAGGTAAGGGACAGTGAATACAATATATTTACTGTGGCAAATCAGGCTGAGACTCTAAAAAAAAAAAAAAATGGCCAGAAAATTTAGAATAACTGACAATCAAGGCTCTTGTGTAGGTTTAAAGTTTTGCTAAGGTTATACATGTACATGATTTTATATAATTATGAAAACACAATAAAGATAATTTTTGTTGCCATGTATTTAAAAATTTCTCCTTTCCTCTTTAAGACAATTTACTAGAGTATAAATTTTCAATAAGTACTTTATAGAGAATATAAAGTGAACCTTTGGAAATGTATCAACGTACACTTTGTGAAAGAACAGTGAAAACCTCAGTGATATTACTAAATAATCCACTAATTTACCGATATATTCTATTTATCCAATGATATTTTGCCATTTATAAATGTAAGCGCAACTTTGTACTTTATTATTAAATATTAAAATATATTTATATTATTTATTGACATTTTTCAAGCTAGCATGTGCAGTTTATATTTTGCCTTCTGGATTCAGTAGTATTCCATTTTTGACGGAATCTCTTAATTATTATTGTTACCAATTAAAAGAATTACTGTAGAGAGATTTTAATCTAGCAACATCACTGCTCTGGTAAACGATCACATCCAAAGACCTTCTATGTCTGTGTGATCTGGCTAGAATACAGACATGCCCTAAAGCGCACACCTTTAATCCCAAACAATGATGTTTAATTGAGGGGAAAAGTGATGAATAAGAGAAAGACTTGACAGAATGAGTCAGATAGGATACACCCAACTCTCACAGGAAAAGACAGGAAAAGGAGGGGGGGAGGGAGAGAGAGAGATCAGTCAGCTGGGAATGAACGCAGTGCAGTGGAGTTGAGTTCATGTAGTTCAGTGCAGGTCAGCAGAGGCTGTTGAAGCCAGAAAATAAGGAGCCAGAAGATTAGAACAAATGGTCAGAGTTAGTTTGAAGCCAAAAAGAGCAATTAAGTGAGAAGCTGGGAGAAGCCAGGTTGAATCAGTCAGCCTGGAAAGGTGGTTGAGCCAGAACAGCTGAGTTAAATCAGCCAGAGTTCAGAACAAGCTAAGAAAAGGTGAACTTATTCAGTGGTAAGCCTCCAAGAGGAAAAAAAACAATAGGAAAATAAAATTTACTTTTGCAAATAACAGGTATATTTTAATATACTCAACTAGTCACCAGTTGATTTCAGCAACATGAAAACAGCTGAACACAATATACAAAAAATTACAGTCTCCTCTCCACACCCCACAGTGTTTCATGTTTCTGGTCATAATTTTGTGCTATATTACACTTACTGAACAATCAGAAAGAACTTTGCATTGTTAAATTATTCAATGCCAGGTATATAACCTCAAAGTCATTTACTTACTTTTAATAAACATGTACGTTTCTTCATGGCATTTTCAAACATACATCCCCTCATATCTCTGTGCCCACACTCCTACTGTACCCTTCTGTCCCCAGGATCTTGCCTACTCTTTAATTTCATGTGTGTTACATTACACCCTTTAAGCTTGCTTTTTCTCATTTCAAGGGGTCTTTCTAGTTTCCTGGCTTCTGTTCTCCTTTGCTAACACATACATTCACATACCAAGACCTGCTTATGAGAAAGTGTGTGTGTAGAATCTGCCTCCCTTAGCCTGTGTTACTTAATACTAGCAGAAAAATTCCCAGTTCTATTAAGTTTCCTGAATTGTTCATAATTTCCTTACATCTTACCCATTCATGTTGATGGACATCCAGTCTGATTTCATTTTCTTGCTGTTGTGAATAAAGTTTCAGTGAACAAGGGCATACAAGACTCCCTCTCTTTGGATGTCTAGTCTTTTTAGAAATCCAGCCTTTTAGCTGAAAATGAATTTGCTGCATAAAGCAAGACTTTCTAACTACAGTTTCTTGATTCTAAAATTGTTGACCCAAACAAAATTGTTTTCTTCTTACTTCTGCATGTTGTTCTTAGTGTCTTTACTTTTGTTTAGCAATATTAGGTAGAGCAAGTCTTAACTTCAGCTCCCAAAATAAATATCGTTAAAGGAATCCATGAGCCTTTTAAAGCCATAGATGAAACATTGCAAGTACATGTTCTTTCAAGAGCACAGAGACATCCTGAACATATTCTATAAGCTTAGAAACCTAGTAGACACTACTATGAATGCATAACCATAAATGGCTAGTACATAGTAAGTATAGTCAATAGAATGTTGATAGTATTTATGCTGTGTAATACATCTGCAATCATGGCCACCTCCAGTATATATTTCTATCACTTATTAGATACACATATACACACAAAAATAGCTTCCTACAGTGTTTATCAAAATTCGTTTGCATGGTTATATATGGTTATTCAACAAAATTAACCAAATAATTGCTCAAAACAAAGACCTTTAAAAATTATTAATCCTATAAATGACATCTACTAAAAAGTACACTTGTTGTGCATATATATATATATATATATATATATATATATATATATATATATATAAAATGACTTTCTGAAGCCTCTGCATATGTCTTTTCAATGTGGTAAAATTTGAAAAATAAGGCAAAATATGCTTTAATGGTGGTGAGTAATCTGTTCTACAAATGATAGCATGATATAAGATATCAAGGACTCTTTTCTCAAATTTGCAATATGTTTAAACTGTGTCACTTGCTTTTAATAGACATTATCCTATAACTCAGGCTAGCCTTGAATGCTGACCCTGAGCTTCTAATTCTCTTAACTCCAGACCCGAGTTACAGGTGTGCCCTACCATAACTGTACCACTCTAACGTTTTCCAACGTGTTTCTAAATAGCCATTTTCCAGACCATTAACTTTGACAATAAAAACAAAATGAAAGAATTAAGCAGGTTATGATTCACCATTCTTGGCTCATATGTAATGTTTAATTGATCTGCAATAAGATCCCAAATGTTTCAATTATGCCATTTTTCTATGAAAATGAAGATTAACAGGAAGTGGCACATGGAACACGGTGCTATTCTAATTTTTTCTAAGATCTATTTCTAAATGTTTGCTACCGCATTATTTAATGCCAGCTATACTGTTCTATACAAACTAATACATCTAGAAAATTTTGCAGGAAGAGCATGGATTAGAAGTTTCTCAATACTAATTGTCTCATTAGACCTGTTTCATGCAGCCCACAGAAAACATGCCATTGTACACTAGGCAGTCTGCTGCATGGGTACCTATGAGAAAATTAAGAAAATGGCTGCACAGTTTACAACAATAATATGTTCCTCTCTCCCATATGATGTTGCTTAGGAAATTCTGCAGCTCAGTGCTGGAGAAAAGGCTCAGTTGTTAAGAACACTGACTGCTCTTCCAAAGAACCCATTTCATGGCATCTGACACCTCCTTCAAGCCTCTGTGGTCAACAGGAATGTGTGTGATGCACAGCACAGACACACTTGAAGGAAAAACATTGACACACATAAAAATAAATAAATTCTAAAGACTATTACAGAATGTCCTTAGGGGAGAATTTTGTTTTCTCAGTTAACGTGCCACAATTCTTATTAATTTTACGTTTCTAATAATAAGTAAACTTGGGAGGTTTTAAATGCCCAGCACAGTCTTTCAATCATAAGTGTACATATATAAAGCATGTATAGTACATGTATACATAACAAGACAAAAATATGTATCCTCTTCAAAATCCCATGAAATCCATGTGTGACTTTTCTCAGTTTGTAATTGAAGAAACTGAAACTGTTAGTCGATAATAATTTAAACCCAAATATTTGCCTAAAAACTTTAGTTACTCCCATAGTTTTTCAAGTAAACTAAATTTAAAAGGTTCTCAGAACATACAAGCTCTTCCCCATTTCTGCTGTCGTACATGCCTGCTTCCGAAATGAGACCATCCTGTTCCTGTTAGCATTTAACTCATATTTCAAAGAGAAATCAATTTATTGACTCTAAACCATGTCCGCTTCCAATTATAGAAGTTGAAAATGTAGCTTCCTTTCAGCAACCAACCCACATTTACCTTTCTCCTGCCCTCTCAAATAACTGGCCCATAATTTTCAATTAAATTGTGACAGGTATTACTGACTTGCTGAACAAGGCAAATGTGGTTTCTTTGTTGTTGTTTTGTTTTGGTTTTGTTTTTTGTTTTTGTTTTTGTTTTTTATGGTTTTACAGCCTTTTAGCTCACCCTGAAATGAATAAGGGCCCTGTGTCATAGCTCATGTTGTAATCCTTTACAGATATTTGTATGATAGAGATGTCTTATTTTTCATGATGTGTAGGTTATCTATGATAGCTTTTCAAATGTTGACTTCATTGTTTTGTCCCCAGTTTCTCTCTGTTTTCTGTCCTGGGTTAGTCTAGTTGCCTTCTCTAGGACTCAGGCATATTCCTGGTTCTTTCTTTCAAAGCTCCCTGTGAGGTCTCACATCTCAACTTGCATGTCTCCACAGTTGTTCTCCTAGATTTTCTGAAGCAAATTAACCAGCAACTTGGGAAGGAAAACATGGTTTTGTGGATGGTTTTGTTCTACAAGTTCCTAGTTTCAATACACGGTCTTTACAAATTTCATATTTGTAATCTGGAGTTTCTTTGGGTAA
Source organism: Rhynchomys soricoides (assembly GCA_019843965.1). Classification (NCBI taxonomy): domain Eukaryota; kingdom Metazoa; phylum Chordata; class Mammalia; order Rodentia; family Muridae; genus Rhynchomys; species Rhynchomys soricoides. Next base: position 33,535,246 of record JADRCH010000005.1, on the reverse strand, counting down.
GTTTAAAGAGTTAATTCTATATTTTCACATATTATTTTACATCTTCTATTTATTTTTTCTAATGGCCTTAATTCTGGGAGCTTCTTCATAAATTTATTCTTTCAGTTATTTCTTTTAAGATTTCTTTTACAATAATTTCCTGCATGAGTGTTTTCCATGTATGGATATATGTATACCACATGCAGTGCTTTTGTCTCTGCAGGCCAAAAGAAAGTTTTGGATCCCCAGGAAATAGAATTACAGATGGTTGTGAGTCACATGTGGATTCTGGGAACTAAACCCACATCTTCAGCCAGTGTTCATAACTGCTGAGCCATCTCTCCCATCCCCAATAGCGATTACTTAATATCAAAAAAAAAAAAAAAAAAGCAAAACAAAACAAAAAAACACTACTATTATTATATAGAAATAATATCTATTGGGAATACGATATGTGTTTGTAATGTTGTCATTTTTCCCTCCCCTGCTGCCTGGTGCCTCTTTCTGTCCTTTGGATTTTATTTTTCTACTTGATTTAGTCATTTTCGTTCATAGTGGATAGTAGAGTGAACATTTTGGCAAGGCAACGTTTTGTTCAAATTATTAAAGAATGCTCTGCCAAAAGCCAAACAAACAAACAAATAACAAAAAATGATAGCCTCTATGTATATATGTGGGGTTAATTAACAAGATTCTGTAGTGTCTCTAGTGTCCTGCCTTGACTCCAAGCAAGGTAGTCCTAGCACTGAGAGCGAGGCATTCAGTTAGGAAACAGTAGTCTAATCTGTTTGCAGACTGGCTTTTCCAGAACTACTGTAAACTGGTCCAAGTCTCTACACCTGAGATTCAGGGGATGAATAACTGGATGTTAAGCGTCTTCTTCATCTATTTCCCAGAATACTTCCAGATCTCTTATTCTCCTCTGTTTCTCCACTCTACTGATCTATATGCATATTTTCATATAATTTTGTAGCCATTTCAAGAAGGAGGAAGGATGAATGATGAGTTTCAATTAATCATGTTTCCCTGAAAGTTTAGAGAATAATTTATGCTGGCAGCTTGTTTCCTATTGGGTAATGGTTGAAATGACAGAATTAAGATTCAAACAGATCTGAATCCCTGGCTCAGTTCTCACTATCCATCTCTGCCACCATGCTCACGCCACTTCATCTTTTCACATTTCTATCCATTTCTTTTTACACTGGGCAGCCAATGCAATGTTTTGGACCCCACGTTGTAAATAGCAGGGAGACAAGATACCAGGTCTTATTGGGGAGGAATGCAGAGTTTTTGATGCCTTTTTCTGAATTTGCTGACTCAAAAATTTATCATGCCTTGATTCTACAAAGAGCTGACCCTTTACTATTCATCCAATACATTTATATTGAAAGCTATTATACTGACCAAGCAATTTTACTCTTAAGAGAAATGAAACTATAACACTTTGCAAAAACATGTAAAATGCAAGGGTCTATCAGTACTACTGAACATTACAAAGACCTTATGTCTATCAACATATGGATAGATAAATCAAGGGTACCACATCTATATTATCAATAGTATTCAGCCAAAATAATAAATATTAAAATAATGCATTGAAGGTGCTATTGAGAACCTTGAATAGCAACATGTCAAGTGAAAGAAGCCAGGAAAAAAAAAAACACTATGTGATATTATGTGATCCAACTGATAAGACATATGTAGGATAAGTTCAGCAAACCTTTCAACACAAAGGAGATTGCTGATTGCTTACTGATGGGGGGGGTGGTGGTGAGAGAAGACATAAACATGAGTGCTAATGAACATTGAGTTTCTTCTTAGGGTGACAAAATGCCCTAAAAAGTGACTATGTTGATGGGCACATAGCTATGATAATGTAATAAAAACATTCAATTTTATACTTGTAATTGGCAAAGTATATAGTATATGTCAAGTCTCCAAACACTGTTAGAATGTCATGGAAGACCATCTAGAAAGGAAGAGTAGCCACTATGTGGATTTTAACAACATTAACTTGAGATTTTAGTTGCTATCTTCTTTCTTTTTCCTTTTATTGAAGAGAGAGAGAAAGAGAGAACATAAAGTTAGGGAGAGGAGAGGATCTAAGAGGAATCAGAGAGCAATGTGATAAAAATAAACTGTATGGAATTCCATAGAATAAATTTTAAGGGAAAAAAACATTAGAAATAACAAAACAGAGTAAGATGAGAAAGAAAACATGGCTTAAATTCTGGTGGTGGGACATGCCCAGAAATAATGAGGACTTCTGTAGAGATAAGGAGCCTCAATAGGAAATACAGAGCATGACAATGTTACAGATGGCAAATAGACTAAACATGGCCAAAGCTATTAAAGTAAGTTCTAAGTACAGACTAGAAGCTACTAGCTATGTGGTGTGATGAACGTGGCTGACTGCCAGGAAATGGTAGGATTTTCACAGGAAAATCTCTGTAGTAGGAAAGATCTAAGCTTGTTCTAGGTGCCAACATTGAATCAGAGTGGCTGTAATTTAGGGAAGAGAAAAGTAAGGGGGAGAGAGAGATCAAGTCAACGAGTGGCACGTGCTCGGGCTGTATATAGTTCTGGATTTTGTAATTACTTGAGGTCATGTATTATTAGGAGTTTAGTAAAACACATTAGGAGAGTAATGGGAAATTACTTACAGGTTCTCAGGAAAAATTAAATCATTATTCAGTTTACAATTTAAGACAATTTTCATCTCTGGAAGATGGTGGGTCTGAGCAGTGATTTTTAGTTTCTGTTGTAAAACAGCCTGTCCATATTTTAACAGGAATGTCAGCCTCAGGGAGATTATACCATTCTTATCGTTTTAAGCAGTGTCTTACCTGGTGTCAGCATTAATAAATAAATTAAAAATTGTAAAATGCCTATTACTTATTGTAGATAGCCCTGGGACCTTTTATATTCTAATTCTGCTCTCATGAGAGGGGCTTCAGAGAAGGAGTGAGTTACACCTGTGACTTCTTATGAACCAACTCCTTAATGAATAAAAGAGCCAGTCACTGGGCAAGTAAGGAGGGACTTCCAGGTTGGAGGAGAAGAGAGGAGCAGGAGAGAGGGAGAGTCCTTTTGGCAAGGGGAAAGCAGATAGGTAAGATGTAGCTAGTAGAGTCTCTTGGTATCATGGCAGATCCGCAAGGATTCGCCACCAAAGGAATCAGACTTTGATAAGGTTTACAAGATTAGGTTTTAGTTGATGCACCCATTGATTGAGTTATTATTGTTTCTGAATTAAGTTTGTGTTGTGTTTTCCTTCACACGGCTCTTCTTGGTTCCAGAGAGAAAGGTACTCGTGAGTCAGAGCTCCACGAGTTGAAAGCAGGTCAGCCATTGCCCGCCAGTGCATGGCTGGCCAGCCCACTGAGGATGAGAGAACCAGGGTGTAGTTCGGGGACGTGCAATGCATTCCTTCCTTTTTAATACTTCCCGCAACAATTACTAGTAAGTCTTTTCTATGAACTTTGTAAAGAATATAATAAAGCACAAAAACATATTGGCTCAAGCACTGGCTACGATTCCTAAATATTTCAGGCAAATCTGAAAGTCCAAAATGAATAAATAGTTGCTAATTTATGGGTTTGCCTTTGTTTTTGCACTTACACAAGTCTTGAAAATGAAATAAGAACTATGTATACTCCGAAGACCAACCCACCAATGATCCATCCCATCTGCAGACACCAAACCCTGACACTATTGCTGATGCCAAGAAGTGCTTGCTGACAGGAGCCTGGTATAGCTGTTCCCTGAGAGGTTCTACCAGCACCTGACCAATACAGATGTGGATCCTCACAGACAGCAATCAGACTGACCCCAGGAACCCCAATGGAAGAGCTAGGGGAAGGACTGAAGGAACTGAAGGGGATTGTAACCACACAGGAAGAGTGATATCAACTAACTGGACCACCCAGACATCCCAGAGACTAAACCACCAACCAAAAAGTACACATTGAATGACCCATGGCTCCAGATACACGTGTAGCAGAGGATGGCATTATCTGACATCAACGAGAGGGGAGGCCCTTAGTCTTGTGGCTGATGTCCCAGCATAGGGAAATGCTAGAGCAGTCAGGTGGAAGTGGGTGAATGGGTGGAGAAGCACCCTCATAGAGGCAAAGAGGAGGGGGGAGAGGGGAGATAGGATGGGGGAGTTGTGGAGGGGTAACTGGAAAGGAGATATGTAATGTAAATGAATAAACTGATTAATAATAAAAAACTATGCATATAAGATTGCTAAGATGTAAGTTCAAAGCACTAACATTTGGTTTAAATGAATGGACAATGATTAGGTTAAAAAGAATACTATCACAGGATTAACTAATAAACATGAAAGGGTCATGAAATTCATTTTTCTTCAGCCAAAGTCAGATTTTAAATATCAGAGGAATATTTAACTAACAATCAATGTCTATATTTATGTTTACAGGAACATAATAGTATATACATGTCTTTTAGTTATATATCTATACTTTTCTAAATATCAATTTATATAGGTATGTATATTGAATAGTTTGCAATACATTTGCACACTATAATCAGAAAGAAAAAAAAAAGAGGAAAGTCAGAGGAGGCAAGGGATTGTAAAAGTTTGCTGTATTCCATGTGCCATGACTTAATTCTGGGAAAGCAATGGTAAGCAGCCATTAAATTCCCCATATACATCTGGGCAGCATAAGGTGGGTGGGGGCAGAAAGAGAGAAGGAGGATGAAGGGGGTTTTGGGAAGTACATACGTAGAGTGGAATTAGGATGAGCTGGAGAAGGAAAATGGAGGGCGACCATGATCGTATTTCATTGTATATATGGATGAGATTCTCAAAAATAAAGAAAAATTATAAAGATGGTTTTAAGAGAAAATTACTTAGACAATATGAATTTTTTCTAATGTATGAAATTTTTCTGCAATACTACTACCCCGCCTCCTCTCTTACAATACGGCCCCAGCAAAATTCATAGTCTGGTGTGCATTTTCAAAGAATAAGAGCAAAAATTTTGTCACCGTCCCTGAAAATATTCCATGTTCTTTATGTAGTCTCACTTCATGTACTTTCAATGCATTAGTGCATATACTAAATGTTAATATTATACTTACCAGAATCTACATTTGAAAGGATTCACACTAAGTCCAACATCTATTGCTAAACTGAGATTAATTATCTGAGAACATAGACCGTCCACCCTGAATGGGAAAGTGATCACATGGAATTTACACTGAGGACATTTTGTGAGTGCCACGCTCACAGTGGGAGGTAGATTCATTAAGCATAAGTATGCTGAATTATAGATCCTATTTAAGTTGTGTTCCACTGGTGATGATACTTTAGTTGGTGGATTTTGATTTAGCAAACACAGCTGAATTTAGAACAGTTAACTGAACACATAATGAATTAATAAATAATATATTTGTAATATATGTAAATGTTATTATTCAAATAAAATAAGTATGCAGATAATAAATATGTTTGGCATAGTATACATATCTAATGTTTCTTGATTTATAGCAAGTCCTCAAAAGCAGTCTTAAATTAAAGTTTATTCAGGAAAAATGAAAACTATAATATTTGACTTACTATAACAAAAATATTTATATCTCTACAGTAAGCATTATATGCATTTAATATTCAAAGAGTAACTCAAACTTTAAGTAAAAAAATATTGCAAAAGTATAACTTAATAATCTGCTAGCTTAAGATCAGTTTTAAATTATTTTTTTTTTTAAAAAAATGGGCTTACCAATACTATAATCATTATGAAAAACATGATTAAATTTAAGGACATGAAAAGATTCACTTAACATAGAAATAAATCTTTATGGTTTATCCTGGCTCTTTTGATATGGGAAAACAAACACATTGCTATAGAACGCAGAATGCATCCAGCTTAATGAGATCGTTAGAATAAGCCATTAGACCTTAAACCCAGAAGGTTGAATTACTTTCTTGTGAGTAGCACCTGGAAATAAATTGTCTCTGTCTGGTTGACTGGGGAATGAGGTTGAAGGCTCCCTTCTCTAATGAGCATGTCAGTGACCTCTAACATCAGAGGTCACCTGTACCCTTGAAGCACTGAGGTGGTAATATCATCAGAAAGTGACTCTGTCTTGATTCCCCAGAATATTTGAGTAGTTGAAGCACAGTAGGCTTTGTACATGGTTTCTACACTGATAATGAAAAGTGGAAATCACAATACAACCCTCCCACCCCACAACAGAGGGCACAATGTCAGCTGGCATCTCCATAGAAAGGGGACATTTTGTTTAAAACAGCCACTGTGTGAGCATTAACCAACAAATGAACAGCAGAATTGCGAAAATAGAAAACAGATATAGATATATATATTTTTTTTTAATTTAACTTTTATAGACCCTATTTAAGCTGTGTCTCACTGGTGATAGCTTGGTTGGTGGTTTTCGATCAAGAAGATACAGCGGAATTCAGTACAGTGAATATCCTGACTAACAATTGGCAGTGAGATCTTGTTTGCCCATCATCATCCATCGTGTAGTTATCGAAATGATCGAAATGATCATTTTAACTAGTAAATGGATAATCACTACTGCTTATCTCAAAATGCGTATACTTAACCTTGAAATTAAATGTGCATTGTTAGCACACATTTCAGAAAGGCTGAACCCATGCCTTCACTGTAAAAATCCACACCTGTGGGAATTCTGTTTTTAAAGATATCTACAACAATGTGGAGAGTAATTGAGGGAGACATGCCACAACCAGGCCACCATACACATGTCTGCACATGTGCACATACACAGAGGGGGGGAGAGAGGAAGAGGGAGAGGGAGAGAGAGACAGAGACAGAGAGAAGAGGAGCTGGAGGACACATTCCCACTCAAATGAAAGTTAAAAATTAAAAAAATAAAAATCCTTCCAATATTGTTCCTAGTCTTGATAATTAAATATCCCAGGAAAAAATATCATATATCCTAGCTTCTTCCCCATGATTTCTTGCAGTGTTAATAACATCGTGCTCTTCTTTGCTTCCTGAAGGTTCCTACCAGCATCTTTTCCTAAGAAAGAAGGGAAACACAGAGCCTCTGCCCTAGTTACACTCAAAGTGGGAGACTCCAACCTGCCAGACGCAAAAGTAGCGCCTCGGACTGTGGTGGGTAAAAGAGACACTAGCTTATTGTCTGAAAGTGTCATCAGGAACACAGCCCTCACCCTAGCCTACCTCAACCTTGCTAACATTGCAACCCTTTAATACAGCTCTTCAGGTTGTGGTGACTCCCAATCATGAGATTATTTTCATTGCCACTTCAAAACTTAATTATGCTACCGTTATGAATCATAATGCAAATACTTTTGGAGACTGAGGTTTGCCAAAGGCTTCACAACCCACAGGTTGAGAGCCACTGCCCTAGAAGGCTGGGAGGAAGGCTCCAGCCTTCGAAGTCATCTTGAAATGGGCACCAGAATAGTAGGCACAATGTCAAAACCATGACATTTCTTGAAGAAAGGGTCATGCTACATACTGAGAGTGAGCAACAAACAGGGTAAACACTCCTGGCCTCACAGATACTTATGAAAGGAGCAAGCAAAGAATCTACTTTGTTTCTCAACTTTCCAGAACCAAAATCCTTCCATGGAAATGTACGCTTACATGTTCCTTTTTCTGTTGGTAAATCAATGAACCTAAGCTTGACATTCTAGTATTTTCAACAAAACACTTCCCTTAGAGTGTCTTCCTCTGGAAAGGTCTGTGGTGAGCAGATCAAAAAGGGTCACTTGAACATTACTTGCACTGTTGTGAAAAAGGTTGCTGGAATTTTGCCTGGTTTCAATTGTGGTTTTAACAACTGCATTACCTTGGCATGTCATAGGTTTTAGAAATGCTTCTAATTGGGTACTGTGAGTATAGAAACAAGCCAACTAAATAATGTCTTCTGAACCCAAATAGGTACAATAGGCACAGGATGGTCATGATCTCCTTAGGAAACAAATATATACAGAAATTCTAAGTTTCAATTTTTTTCAGGTACATTCTATCTTAAATTTCATGTAATAATAGCTATTCAGTCTATTGTTTCCACTTTTTCATTTATGCAAGGGAAATCAAGTCCCCCAAATCATCCTGGAGCTTGTCTGTATATAAGCTCACTTCTTAGTCATCTGCCCTCTCTGTAAAGTGCAGGATGAAACTGAATCATCCCTCGCTTTCACCTCCCACCTTTGTGAAGCATTTGCTTTATTTCATCAGGTCTTCTTGGGGAAATATGTAGACTCTCTTAGTTCCACTGATCCACAGCTTGGGCATACAATTATAGCTCATGAAAATTCTCTATGTATGTTAGAAAAAAATAAATGGGGAGGGTATTATCATTTGCTACATGCTACTGTTTTGAAAAGCACCATCTTTTTTTCTATTGAAGAATATATAAAAGTATCATTTGGAATCATTTAGTTAAACACAATATCAAGTAAAACATGTTTAGCACTTTTGTGAACGTCATCACTAAATGTCATAATTTTAATACCACTCTTATTTTTTTGTTAAGATTGTTGACTATTTTCTTGCAATGTTTTTTTTAAAAAAATTTATATAATTTGCATTACATTTCCATGTAGGAATCAAAAAGAGATGATATTCAAACTCGATTCCAATTCCCAATTTTAAAATTCTATAGAGTGTAACAACCCTAATTTGCCTTAGATAGAGCAAGACCATCTATGGGCTTGCTTCCACAAGTATCTTCCTCACAGAGAAGCACGTTTTATTACTTGGGAGGCTTTTTTAATCTGAACGTGCTTTCAGACAGACTCAGTTGCAGACAATAAATGACATTAGCTAGTGTAAGTCCTTCAGTAGGATTTTTCCTATGTGTTTTTCCAAATAAGCATTTTAAAATTAAACCTTTCCTAAAATCCATCCACTCTGTGACAAGGAATAGAGGCTGCTGATTTTTGAGACGATAAATATCTCAGGAAAGATGGACAGTCAACCCAAGCCTTGTAGGGCTATATTCCACAGTTAGCTTTATTCAGAACTGTGGACAGCTCCCTTCCCGGCATGCACGTAATGGCAATTTCGGTTAGTTTCTAAACGCTACTGGAAGTAATGCCTTTTATTGCTATGTTTGCTTGCAGTTTACCAGGAGCCTATGCATACACTCAGTATGCACATAGACCCCTTTCGTTGTTGTTGTTTTTGTTATTGTTGTTGTTGCTTTCCCTAGTTCGAACGAATTAAATAAACAAGTGAGTATCACCTCCAGTTACTAGTTTGGGATTTTTAGAAGGAAGCTCTGTCTATGTTCAGGAGCATGTCACACTAATAAGAGGATCTACTTCACGACCTTCATTTGTTAGTCCCTAAACATGCTTATTAACCAAATGAATACTAGAGCCACAAATAAGATCAGGAAACTCATATTAATTTTCTCCTGCTGACAGCTCTGCCGCCCTTCCTCCCAGGCTGGGAAACTGGAAAGACATTTCTGAAATGGATTTGTAGTCAAGGTCAAGAGATGGTGTCGTTCTATTTCAGGAAGGGGGCTCTGGAAACAACCCCCCTGCCTCTGTTTCGGGAACTCGAGGCTTCCAGTCTCACTCTTGCCCAGTGGGGCAGCGCCCGCTCCGCTGAAACCTCAAGTCAGAGACTACCCAAGCGCAAGTGCCCTTCCTGTGCCTTCCAGCCACTGATCTGGAGAAATTCAGTGGTGACAAGGGTGCCTACAAGCATAAGTACAACAGATTAACACTCCCAGGGGCGAGAGTGGCAGGAACAGCTAGGACCTGTGAGTCACTGTCTCCAGTTTCCTCATCTCCGGGATCCCAGAAGCATCTTTTTTTTCTTTGGGGAGCTGCGCTTAGCAAGGATACCTGCCTCGTTCTAACACTCCCATTACCGAAGTAAAAGTTTCCCTTGTGAAACTTAGCAACCTCCCGTCCATGAGTCACAGTGGCCTTCTTCTCTCCTCGTCTGTCCCCAAAGTTCACCAGGCAAAGGAGAAGAGCCTCCCTGGTGCTCTGGGGAGAAGAAACTCCCTACCCTAAACCTTTCCTCGGTAGAAACTAGTTGGAAGAGTGATGTATGGCTAGTCTAAGTAGAAGCCTTCAGCATCGCCGCCCCGCCTGCCCTGCACCCCACTGTGAGTCCCCGGGGCGCCCCTTCCCAGAGACGGGATAGGATGCTGGAGGGCGCGTCAGGGGGGGAAGGGTGGGGCGGCTCCAGGGAGCCCTCACCTGAAGTCACTGTAGGGATGGATAATCCAGAAGCCTGCAGTTTTAACCCTTTCCTGCTCCTTCTCCACCGCCTTCTGGCTCCCGAACATGCGGAGGGAGAATTTGTTGACGCCAGGCTGCAGCATGGAGGTGAACTGCCTCTGCATGAAACCATACTGCCGCCGGGGCCCCTCGGCATCCTCGAAGCTGCCCGCCGGCTCCTCTCCTCCGCCGCCGTCCACCTTGAAGCACACGGAGTTGCCGTGTTCCTTCCCTGCCGCGCCGCCCCCCGGCGGGGTCCCCAGGCGCTTGTCGGCCGCCGCCGGCCCCGTCGCGGGCGCCTTGGAGGGGAAGACGCTGTTGCCATCGTCGCGGATGTTGGACGCGGAGTTGGGCTTGCCGCCGCCTTCCATGCCCGGAGGACGCGACCGGCGACGGCGCGAGCTCCAGACTCTCCGGGGGCTCGAGGCCAAGGGGGTAGGGACCGGAGCCGGCTGCCCGCGAGCCCGGCTGCCCGTCGCGGCGGCAGCGGCGGCGGCGGCGGCTGCTGCTTCCCGCCCGCCCTCCCGCGCCGCTGCTCTGCTGCGCGCCTAGCTCCCGCCGCCGCCGCTGCCCTCAGTAGCTACGCTGCCGGCTCCGCCGCGCTCCCGGCTCCGCCGCGCCTGGTGCTGAGGCTGAGGCTGAGGCTGAGGCTGCGGGAGCGGGGCGAGGCTCCGCCACTCGGCACCCGCGCGCCAGCGCCGCCCCTCGGCTGCCCCCTGCCGGTCGCAGACTGCCGCTCCCGCGCTCGGCCCGCTGCTCTCCTGGGCCACTTCTGCCCAGCGTGACATTGAACTCCTGAGCCCGCCCCGGACGCGTCTTTGTACGTCTGGAGGGACGCTCGCTGGGTGTGGGTTTGCAAAACTGGGAGGGGAGAAAAGGAAAGGAGGGGGAGGAAAGGGGGAGGAGGAAAACGACAGAGGGAGAAAGAAATAGAAGAAGGGAGGGAAGGAGAGAGAGGGAGAGGGAGAGAAAGAGGGAGAGGGAGAGGGAGAGGGAGAGGGAGAGGGAGAGGGAGAGGGAGAGGGAGAGGGAGAGGGAGAGGGAGAGGGAGAGGGAGTCTGAACTAGCAAGCTGCGTTAATTCAGAACAAAACTCCGCCTAAAACACCCAAGACACTGAACGTCTGTTGGTGTTGGAGTGATGTTACAAATAGAAAAAGGGGGTCAGGTTAATTCTGCACACTATAAATCCACTTGTAAAGCTAGATGGACATAAAATCAAGGAGACACGCTAAAAAGGGCATTTCGTGGAAAAGAGGGACAGAGGAGAGAAGCAAGAAGACAGGAGGGGAAAATGGAAGATGGGGGGAGGCACACAACTAGCCCTGGATAATCAGCTGCCCGGGGCTTTTCAGATTAAGGATCTGTACCTCGAGACAGACAACTGACCTCCTTCTACTTATCCTGTTTATTCTCACACAGCTCCTTAAGCAGGAATGGGATTCCTTCCTAGGAAGGCCACTAACATCAACACACATGTGAGCAAATCTATTGGCCAACATTGCTGGAAAGAAAAGAAAAATATGTAGGAGATAAGTGGCCTAAAATGACCTTTCGTTGAAGATAAGTTATACAATCAATAACCACACCGAGAGATAAATATGTCGCTCGGTGTTCAGCAACACCATGCTCTGAGGTTGAGATAGCTTGGAATCCAGTTAGAATGCCATGAAGTACTCTCTGGTGAGGTTTACCATGTGCGACTGATGCTGAGGACAGCACTCTCAGATTTCTCTTACTCCCTTGGTGTCTCCCCAACCCACTGGATTAGCTAAGGGAAGCAAAATGTGCTGCCAAAGTTACCATTCACTCAGCAGGGCATCTTGGAAGTCTGAAGGGTTTCGAGACTATAAGCAGCCCAGGACATCTGTTCAAGATATCAGCAAGTATTGCCTCCATGCCCACTGCCTCTTCAAAGCCAAGCTCACCCTGCCAAGACATAGATCTTCTGGTTTACTGTTTGCTAAAGTTGAGTGGGGTAGAGGAGACAATTCAGGGAGAGATTGTTAGGGTGGTAACCTGTGGCACGAGATGAAAAAAAAAAACAGGTGAGTCCAATCACTCCCAGTTTTGTTTTGTTTTGTTCTCAGGAAAACCTGAAATCTGTGATGAAGCCAAGTAACAAGAGAAGCAAGAGCAAGTTCATGAGTTTTCAGAGAAGCTGAGGAAGGAATAGAGAAAAGTAGGTCACACAGCATCGGCTTTCAGCCAATCTAAACACAGACCCTCACAGAATGAGTATACACGGTCAAAATTTTATGATCAGAGAAAGGGAAATAGCATTATAGCATTCTGATCTAGCAGCATAGGAAAATTAGAAACCAAAGGTCAGAGGACGTTATTAGATGGCAGAGACAGAAAACCACAAGGATGAACAAAATCAAAAGCCCTCAAGTGGTCCAGTATTTAGTCCCACTTTTATCATTAAACTAAAAGCATTTCCCTCTTTCACCCATTCTCTATGCCTCCCTAATCCCTCTATTTTCGGTGTGAAAAATATATTTTAACATAAATTTTAAGTTTTGTAATAATGTAAAAATAAACCACCTAAGATGTAATGCTAAGTCTTAGTAAGTTGATTATTTATTTATAGCAAACCCTTGTCTTCATTCTATTTCAACTTGTTCATGATCATGAACAGGAAGTTATTTTTAGTAAACTTTTCCTGAGTGTCACTGTTTGTCCTAAATATGACAGAATTGCTGATAAAAACAAGATCTTATACCGGAACTCAAGGCACCGCTAAAGAGAAACAGAAACCATTCGTTGCTCCAAGTCCAGCTTTGAAAGTGTATTTTCTACATTATAATTATTAAAACATAATATTTAAAACTGATAATGTGTGTGTTACATAAGTCTACTCAAAGTGATCACCAACATACAAAGTCATCCTGTTGGATTCACACTCCTAGTGTTGATATGCAGTTGTTTAGAATGCAGGCCCCTGTGAAAAGCTTCCTTGGGGAGATGGTAGAAGTGGAAGGGTCAGGTTAGAATAAACACAGCATAGGAATGATAATAACGAGAGAACAAGAAACAAAGTGAGACATAAAGATCTGGAACCACAGGAATCTCTTGACCGGTTTTTATCGCAAACACTCTTGAGCCAAAATCTATTGAACTAAGTGTTATTCTTAAAGTAGCCTTAGAGCAGGGATTACAATTAAGTTGATTCTGTCTGTCGTACATTATCTGTGCAGAGTCTTACACTTCAAAGGAACTTGATATCTGAAGACCTATCTGGAATTATCAATGACAAGTTTATTTTAGGAGAGTCTGCCATTGGTTGTAATGACTGGTGTTCGGTGTAGAATAGCATTGTAAGACTTTTAAAACCTCCCCTGTTTCCTTTAATACTCTGCTTAAAATCAAATTGCAGATAGCAGCAGAAGATTAATATGAATCTAAAATAAAATCTCCATGCAGCCGACTCAAGCACATGTGAAATGAGACAAAAAGATAGATGGGTGACTTGAAATCTGACGACTTATTAGAAAATTCTGAGGGGAACTTCAAGGTTTATGGGCTTGTTAGTAGAATGTAGGCAAATGCTAAAACACAGCATATCTAAAGACATGTCAGAAGAACTCTGCTGAAGAAACTGGTAGCAAAGAATCTGTGTCTTAGACAAATTGGATTGTCTGACTGGAAAGCAACTGCCAACATCACACTTAATGCCAAACACTAGAGTATGGCAGAACAAGACACCCATCACCAGCATGTCTGTCACATAGGCTAGTATGAGTTGATTCTCTTGTCTCCCTGAAAACTCAAAAGAATCAAGTGGATAGCCATGACAAATATCATAAATCTGAACATTCATCTAAATTGTACGTGATAAAAAAATTTCAATGGTTCTCCTAAGCATCAATAAGAATAATGATTCCTTTCATAACTACAAATATATGTGAAAACAATTCACTAATAAATAAGAACAACATGAGATACACAATTCAAAAAACACTAAACATTATCAAAAAAATATAAAGTGTAATTAAATGAAAATATACTTCCAATACGTAATACTATAAATGTGATGGATCTTCACAAATTTGTCATATTGGATTACAATTCCCCCCAACCCTCCTTGGAAGACAAACATGCCAAAATATTTTTAAGGCCTACTTAGAATGATTCTTTTGAAATAATCATATATTCCAGGTATAGAGACATGGATCAATGGGTAAAATGTTTGCTGTGCAAATAGAAAGACGTGAGTATGTAGAGCATGGCGGTGCATCACTTTAATCCTTACACTCAAGAGAGAGAGCACATGGATGACTGTGTGTTACAGACCAGCCTTGTCCACAAGTTCCAGGACAACCAGGGCTACCCAGAGAAACCCTGTCTCTACAAAACAGAGAGAGAGAGAGGCTGGGAGTGACGGAGGAAGACTGTCAATGTTGACATCTTACATTGGTGGTTCAGATAGGGTACTATCCATGAACTAGTAATAGTTCAAGCACTGACAAGTGTTAGCGTACTAATGTGTGGTACTTAGCCCAGGAAAAGGCTGCTAAGGAAGGGAATGAAACAATGAAACCAGAAACTTGCTCATCAAAGTTGTGAGTTCAAGCCAAAGAACAATTGAGCAGTAAATTGTGCTCTAAGAATGATTAAGTAACAAGTTGAGGAAGAAAAAAAGTGAAATGTAGCATTATCCTGTTTCTAAAAGTAACGCTAGATAGTATATGACGTAAATACTGAAGCTAAAATAGGTAAGAATAGGAAATATTGATTGCTGTCATCAAGCTTCTGTTTAAAATTAGCACAATCACACTTTAAATACAAAATAATAGGAAATGTTAAAATATGTCATAAAATTACACCTTTGCATAATAATTTATATAAACATAGATTTTATGTAAAGAAAAATTCTTACATGGGTAATGAATAGTACCATTTCTACATTAATATCTTATACAATGTTAAAAGAATTTTATATGCATAAAAGACAATATATATTTAACATTTTCTTTACTAATAAATATTTGAAGATATTTGGCCATTTGTGCTTTTATAAACAACTTTACAATCTGTATTATTTTTATGCCTCTGTGTATATATTCACTTAGGTCTAGATTTAAAAATATTGAAAATAAAGTACATTACTAAATCACAGTAACATGTCTATTTACTTTTGATAGTAACTGTCAACACACTCTCTAAAGCATGTGTCTGCTTATATTCCTACTTAGATTGCATGAGGTTCTTTGTTATGAATACTTGGACAAACATAAAATATTAAAATATTGACAATTTAAGAGAAGCAAGATAGCAAACATAGGCTCATTGTAGATTTAATTAGATCATCTCAGTTTTTAATAAGGATAAACAAGTTTCTCAGGTCTATTGGGTTCCTTGATTATTCTTTGCCATTTAATCAAATAAAATCCATGGCTATATTTTACTTTAAGTATATATTTACATTAAAATTATACTCCATGTGTCTGGTTTAATAGCACATGCTTTTAATCCAAGTATTGTGGAGGCAAAGGCAGACAGATCTCTGTGAGTTCAAGGACAGCCTGATACAGACTAGACAAGGCTATATAATGAAACCTTATCTGAGGAAAAAATGCTCAATCATATAGATGTAAGTTTAGAACCACAAAGTTCTTCCAAGTATGAAGAGAAGGGGTGCATGAAAAATTAATAAATTTGAGTAGATTAAATTGAAAAAAAATTTAAATATTCATTTATTGTCATTTAATTTTTCTTTTATTTTTGAGATTGTACTAGTCCGTTATAATTTGTTTTTTTAGAATTTTATATATGAATCCTGTCTTTACATCATTTCTCCCTCCCTCTTCTCCCTCCAAATTCACTCACATGCCCCAATCTCCTCAAATTCATGACCCCTTTTTCTTTACTATTATATATACTTATAAATGCAACTTGATGAGTTGATTCAATGTTACTCATATTTATATGTGTTCAGTGCTGAGCAACTTAGGGTTAGATCACTTATCTGGGAACTCATCCATGATGAAGCCTGATTCTCCCTTTCTCAATTGCCATTGATGACTTGTAGCCTTCTTCAAGGGATGGGACCAGATGAGAAATCCCCCCCCCCCATGTTTGTATGTCAATTGGAATCTCCTCTTGTTTAGGCAACTGTATTGTTGGGATTCATGAGTGCAGTTTCCCTAAGGAAGAACTATTTCAGAGCAGATATCTCATGGTTTGGCTTTTACAGTCTTCCTATCCCCTCTTCTGCAATAGTCACTGATCCTTAGGTGAGAATTATATTATAGATGATTCAATTGATACTCTTCAGTCCACCGCTAGCTGATCTATACAGTTGTTTCTTTCTGTAATGGTCTCCATTTACTCCAAAAATAAGGTTCTTTGCTGACAAGTGAAAGCTACACATATCTGTGGACTTAAGTGTTTGGAATGATCTTATAAACTATATTGGCTTTGAGAAGTAACTGTGATAAAATCAGACCTCAACTTCTGTGATGATTTAAACAATCCATGGTGTCTTAGTTAGGGTTTTACTGCTGTGAACAGATACCATGACCAAGGCAACTCTTGTAAGAACAATATTTAATTGGGGCTGGCTTACAGGCTCAGAGGTTCAGTCCATTATCATCAAGGCAGTGGGAGCATGACAGCATCCATGCAGGCATGGTGCAGGAGGAGATGAGAGTTCTACATCTTCATCTGAAAGCAGCTGGGATGAAGGTCTTGAAGCCACACCCACAATGACACACTTCTTGCAACAAGGCCGCCCCTCCTAATAGTGCCACTCTCTGGGCCAAGCATAGTGAAACCACCACACATGTTTACATTTATTTTTCCAAAGCACATGACTGACAGTAATTTCCATATAGGGCTAAGTTGTATACAGTCATCCCCCACCACTGACTGCAGTATGGAATAAAGACATGGGTGGCACTTTTCTTTGCTGTTTTCTTTGGGCTACTTTTCATTGTTCTACCTTCCATTACACTGGGCTTTTTGAGAGCTTTGTGTCTTTTACTATAACTGCTTATATTGCATATTGTTATATCTATCAGAGCTTAAGTAAAATGTATATACTCTACTGCCCCCCACCCCAATAACCTGGGTCATGGACTGTTCCCATTATTGAATGAAATTTTGACGGTTTATAAATCACAACATTTCCATTTTTCTGGAAATTATAGTATGTGTGCATTTAAATACTCCTTTTCCCCTAAAAGAAATAAACCAAACTGTCTTCTGTGCCTTTTCAATGCTTCTCCATTCAAGAGCATATCCCTTCTTTGTATTTATCATACAGAAGGTTTTTTTCTAAGATTAATTAACATTGACTATCTATATTCCAATAAGTTCTTTAATTTTTTTGTTGTGTAGTCTTTACTGTTTTCCCATGACATACTGCTTCTTTAAATTTTGAAGGAGTTATTTCTGAATCTGAGGTTAACTCTCTTTTGAGTCACTCCTGCATGACTGCTAATTTAATTAAAATTTGTGTTATTTTTCTAAATTCCACATTCTCTGTATAATCATTAAACATGTCTAGTAGCACAATGATTTATCTTCTCCTGAATAATTTTATTTGGTTATTACATTACTTAGATTCACTTGTAGCCTTTGGGGTGAGTTTTTCATAAAGCACAATTTAATCTATTTTTTATTGTACTCTTGTAACTATCCATCTTTCAGAATTATTCATTTAATTTGTACAGTGGAAACTCAATAGATACCAACTTTACACTGCACAATCTCTCCAGAACTGAAGAGAAAAAGAGCAAACAACCCTTAGGACTTACAACATTCCATTCTTTCTGCGTTTTATTGTATTGGCGTGTCTTCAAATTGCTTGTATGTGAAAGGTGTTTTGATTTTCTTACAACTGCTTAAATACTGCTTTTTACATCTTTGCTTAATAACCATTAAACATGTCCGATAGTGGACATGTTTAATCATCCTTGAGATGATTCTGGCAGCTTAAAATTGAGCGCTGTTCTGTGTGTTCAATTAGATAAATAGGAAGACAGGAAGACCCACTGTACATTAAGAAAATCAATCAACATGTAAGAGGTTGAGTGTCTATGTGTCTTTTAACTTTATACACATGCACATATATAATCTTGTTGAATTATTTGTTTTTACTATTTTAATAATATTATCAGTTATCAATTATAAGAAGTAAAGTCTCCATAGTAACATGCTGTTGAATTTAAAACCTAATAGCACGGATTCTAATATCAAAATGGAAATGTTTTCTCTTATTTCTCTCCAACCTCAAACTGAATAGCCTCTGGAAGAACTCCACAAGACTCCCAGTTTGTTCACAAATCCAGGACAGGGCCAGAGAGACAAAGAAAGGCTCTCAAGTGTTCCTCTGTCTGTTTCTGCTTCCTGCTCTTCTTTATTTTCTCTCTACTTTATTATGAATAATGTATATTCCTTTTTCCAGATTCAACAGGAAGCATCAGAAGAGAGGAGTGCTTCCTTATCAAGTTCGCCCAAAAGCTAACAGAAAAAGCAAACAGAGATGAGACTGCATTTTATTCTCAATTGAGTGAATATTACCCCTGAAGGAATCCCCATGTACAGTCCAGAGACTATCTCCACACTTCTCACTGTAAGAGAGACTCTCGTGACACATGTGCATCATCGACTTGCACCTTAGCCTAGAGTGTAATATTAAATTAGTTCTATGATTTGTATGGATAACACAAATTTACTCAGTAGACGAAGATACCCATTCTATATTCCACAGACAACTTGTTTCAAACTAATCATAAACTTTTAAAGTAACTACTGTCTTCAGTTATCCATCTAGGATAAAGAAACCACTCTCAAGTTAACCACCTAGAAACCACCACTATTCTTTTACATAACTTTTATGGAACAGAGAGCCATCCTGACTATAACCTGTCAGAATATAAAAAGTCCCTATGCTAATAAATGAATGGCTGTGCTTTTGTTTTAGAAGGGACCTGTAAACATTGCTTTCATCAAACTCATTTCTTGCCATTGAAAATTACTAGATGTTTACTCACCAGATCGATTAAGACATAAGATGGGAAAGAGTTAATTATTAGCCAACACTGAACTCTTCCGTTTTAATTTCTTTGTTAAAACTCTGTTCCTTTTGACCTTTTGCTCAGCAGGCCAAACCTCATGACTTATTGACTCAGAAAGAGGGGGTGGGTACTGTCACCACTAACAACAAAGAGCCTATTGATCAGGTTTGTATCTGGGAGCTAATGCTCCCCACCTCTTCGGTGAGAAATTTCAAAAAATACCAAAAACAAAACAAAACAAAACAAAACAAAAAAACAACGTCTTGACAAGAAATTGAAAATTACTTTAAATGAGAAAATACCATAATATCAACCAAGTAGAATGCTTAAGCTGGGTTAAAGAGTTTAAGTTTGAGAATTCTGCCTCTGCCACGAGCAGTTATACGAAATAATACAGCTCAGTTTCATTCATCTATTTGATTTGTTTTCTCTGGTTTCACCTTAATTCTGGACAGGAACTGACCTTTTTTTCTTGAAAGGCAAGGTGTTTGACTAGAGCCATGGAGGTCATTCACCCAGAAAATGAGTTCTGTGCCTGGAATGTAAATCTCTCACACACTAAACCACCTCTACTGAAGAAAAAAATAATAATAATCTGTCCACTATGGAATCTATTTTTCACTAACACTTTATACTGAGTGTGTCTGATATTCCCAGCTTCTATGCATTCTCAGCCTTTATTTCTCCTTCCTGCATTACCTGATTAGAGCATAAACTCAAAGTCTAAAGCCGGAGGCAGAGAAAGCTGGGCCATCCCTCTAATCCCAATCCTATCAGGAGATGATTGCCCCAGTAAGCAGAAGCTACGGCCCTGGTGGTGTCCCCGAAACCCTATTACCTCTGTAATTGCATAGCCTACCTGTCTCTGCCTCAAACGCTCCTCCAGCCTGACACATCTGCTTGATCTTCTGAAAACCTAGCGCTGGTACTTGCACATCAGGACATAGACAAGGGTCTATTCTTTCTACCTGAAAAACGCAGATGTTTGCTTTAGGGACTCTCCTCGGTAACACCTCCTCTGACCATTCCCATGAAAAGGATACCTCTCTTCCCAGTTAAATTTTCTCTACTATACACTGCCCCATCTGACAAGCTCCTTGTTTTGTAAACTTACTTCATGAAAACACTGTTTTTCCCTCTAAAATACAGGGCCCGGGGACTTTGACACTACCATATTGTCATCTAGTGTTTTGGGGTGTTTTGTATGTGTGTGTGTGGTTTGTGTGTGTGTGTGTGTGTGAACTGTATTGAAATGTAAAGAAATAAAAGAGACATTTTTGTTTCTCCTCCAAGGTAAAAATGTAACAAAAGACAGCCATATTTCTGACTTGGTTTTGATATGTTTCTTTTACTACAGTTAACTAAAGGTTTGAAGGTATTCTCAAGTAGTGGAATAGTTAGGATTATTTCTTTTTCATTTTCATTTTAAATTTTTTATACATTTCATTATATATCCAAGAGAATTTTATCTCATGTCATTACATAGTGAAGAAAAAATGTTGAACCATAATTACAATTGGAAATCAGTCAGATAGCTTTAAAAAGAAAAAAAAATCAACCTAAATTTAATTTTTAAAACAATTTCCTTTACATTTTTTTAGAAGAGATAGTATATTATTACATAGACCCTACTTAAATTTTTGATAAGGAAAATACATTTGTATACTTTTGTGGAAACAAATCTGGCGCAGTGGAAAGAAGCCCCATGTGTCCGTCCCAGGCGCTGCAGCTCTGGGTGGGACAGGAGACACACAGAAAGTGGCTACGTGCTGCTACATTACGACAGGCTGGTCAGGCTGTGTGAGAGGCCTCTGTGGAGACACAGCGCAGCAGCTGTCTCTGGAGTTCCCATGGTTGGACATCATGGAAGCTGTTGGATGCCACAGGACCTGCGAATAGACAGGGCCGCAGAGCGCAACTGGCATCCCACCGCGGGACCTGGTTTGCTGCGGTTTGGGGCGCCAGGCTAGCTGCTTAGGCTTGGGTGAGTGGGTACCATCTGAGAGCACTGGGAAGCCCTTGGCGAGAGATTAGATGCTGCTCCTTAATTGAGGGTCGGATCCTCGCTTCCCACTGCAGGTTCACATGAAGAGACAGTCCATAATTCAAAGACGTTTATTTTCTTTCTTTCTTTCATTCTTTTTTTTTTTTTTTTTTTTGGTTTTTCGAGACAAGGTTTCTCTGAGTAGTCCTGGCTGTCCTGGAACTCAACTCTGTAGACCAGGCTAGCCTCAAACTCAGAAATCCACCTGCCTCTGCCTCCCGAGTGCTGGGATTAAAGGCGTGCGCCACCACTGCCCGGCGTTTATTTTCATTGTGGAGAGTGGCGTGGATGGAATTGTATTACCTTGACCTCTGGGAGATGAGAGTCAGATATAGTAACTGGGAAGGGGTGTGGCTAAGCCTCTAGGTGTCTCATTAACATGGGTATGGCTTGGGGCCGTGTGGCCATGCCTCTACCTGGGGCGTGGCCACGCCTCTACCTGAGGATCCTGACTGGAGCCAAAAGCCTCCCGGGAGTGTTGGCATAATGTTCTCTGGTCCCTTGCGGATTGTTCCGCTGGGTCGCTGGATGCCAGACTGCCTGTCACAGACTACTGCTCCATGTACTTTTATGAGAATGTACATTTTCAGAAGAAATTCTCGGTTAGTTTACTGTGGCACCGGTTGAATTTTAATGGAACTAAAAGTAGTCATACTTGGATCCTTGGGTGTAGAAATAGTGATCAGAAAGGACTGTGTGTTTCAGTGTCCTTGGAAGTGGCTAAGGGCAGAAGTTAAGCCATTGATCCAGAGCCATAATCCAGACCAGTGCTTGGTATACAACCATGATCCAATAAGCAGTGGTCCAAAAAGATTATAAGGCTGCTGAGAAATCCCTGGTGCCTGCTAATGTTGCAGACATCATGATGTACCACAAAGATGTGTGTGTGTGTATTGGCACAAAGAAAGCATGAAAGTATAGCACATATAGATATATGCCAGAAAGGAATTCTGTATTTACTGTACCTTCCTGTTAGTCACTGTTAAACGATGCTGGACTGTACTCATATATGCACTTGCTACATACATTGCACTGGACAAAAAAGACAACATAATGGCTCCAGACCCTCATAGGAATGCCCATTGTAAGGACATTCTTCTCAAAGATGGCTGGCACCATGTTTGTATAGACTATTCAAGCTTTATACAATGAATAAATCCATAAATTAAGTTTTAAAATATTATTGGTAGGCCCCATAGAACCCTGACATTGGCTGTTCCTGAATTCCAAATGTTATTTCTTATTGTTGTGATACACCCTTAGGGTCAGAATTGGTCCAGAGTTTTCCAGTTTTTCAAATTATAGATTCTCCTGGGAAAAACTAAAAACAGTTCAGTAGATCCATCCTGGCCACAGCTAGTAGTACTTGAAGCTCATTATGAAATGAGCTCAGTACTTACCGTAGTACTTAGAAAAACCTGCCAGATAGTCAGGGACAACTTCCATTTCTCCCTGCAGCATTTTAGAGATGATGTATCTAACATCTTGTTGTCCAGAGTAGCATGTTGCTTCCACTGATAGAACAAATCCTTGGCATGGAAGGCCAGGGATACCTAACCCTTTCAAGACTCCACTGGAAGAGGGAAGAAATAGTCAAGGAAGTCATCACTAGCAGCTTCTGAGCACATCGATCGATCATTAGCCAGAATCTGTGCTGGAACTGGAGAGATGCCAGAGTGCCTAACTACAGTTGGTGAAGATGTGATAATGACATGGAAATCCTTAGTTCCAAATTTGTTCCTGAACACAAATTAACTGGGGAAGCTGTGTATGTGGAACCATCCAACATTACCCAAATAGTATGAACATAGTAAGTCATAAGGCATGCATCAGAGTTAAGCCATCAGTAAGTTCTAGGCTATAAAATCTCGATGTAACATTGTATCCTAAATATAAGGATAGCAGGTTGGAAAATGTTTGAGCCATAATTTTTATATATTGAATTGGAAAAACACTTCAAAATAAATAATGCAAAAGTTCCATTTGTCTCAAAAAAATCATTCAGTAGTTATAAAAGTAAATATTCATTATAAATTTTTTGCAAAAAATAAATACCGTATGTGTTAAAAATTGTTGATTGGTAAATAACACCCAGGAAATCAAACAATTTTAAATTTATGGTGGCAAAGTATCAGTGTTTACCCTGTGAGCCTGTGATTGATGAGAAATAAGGCCCTTCACCCACCACAGGAACACCTCAGTAGCTTCCTGTCCTATACAATAAGCTATACTGGTAGGCGGGGCTAAATGTAACCTGGGAAGTCTTTTTAATCAAACTTTAAATTCAGAGTGTTTCATTCCTGGTCTAGTCAAGAGAATTTGTATTATTGTTAAAATCCAAATAACCTGAGGCTCCTGATTTCTGAGATCCAGTCTCCTAATTTCACTGCCTGCTTCCTGGGGTGCAGCAGAAGAATGTGCTTCAGAAAGCAGCAGGAGACTGGGTAAACTTAGCCAGGTGTGCTGACGCACACTGAGCTGACATTCCAGTTGTGTTCTCCCAGCTGGAGTAAATCAAGATAGCCTCCGGCATACAGCATGCAACAAGCAGCCTAGCTAACATTGTCTGTCTATGTTCTATTTTTTAAAGTCACTAAAACTAAGTAATTTGTTACAATCTGTGTCACATTTATCACACTCTTCCCTGTGTTTCAAAATAATCATACAGGAGGATTGAGAGTCTTCACAAGCATTGTGAACTAAAAATATTAATAAATTATCTTAACACACAGTAGCATTATATACGTCCGTGATTTGCTCTAAAGGAGCCTAATATCATATACTAATCTGAGCCTTAACTCAAATGCTTACTTGATTTAATGTATTTGATATTGCTTTCAATTAAATTGATTTTTCTGGATGTCAAATAATTAAGTGTGCTTTTGGATAAAGTGACCTACTGTCTTTCCAATTGCCATATTTCCCAATTCTCTTACAAAACGTTATTTATTTTCTTTTTCAATGAGACTAAACATGTGTCAAGCATTCATGGCATGTTTTTAATTAGATTCAGTACAAAAGCAGGAACAGCTGAGTCAGATGTATTATATTGAGAGTCTGATTTATACTTTCACGAAATCATAGTGTGCTAGATGAAGACTTGTGTCCTAACTCAACAGGAATTATAGGTATTTGTCTTTTTAAGTAGTGACATTCATCTAGCAAAAAAGAGAGGGCAGACTTCCAAGTGCTAGTGGCTGCCAGTCACCCGAAGTGCACTTGTGAGGGGTACTTCCTGCCTAGTATTTGCTGATGAATTTTTCTGCCTAAATTAATGCAAATTTATCTGCTGGAAAGATCACCTTAAAATAATATTAATTTAAAAACCAATAGAATCAGAGGAGGTGTGTGGAAGCAGATAGAAAATCAGGAGAAGATTTGTCTCATCTACTCCCTCTTCATGTCTTTCAGTTCACTGTTTTATTTTGACAGTAAAATAACAATTTTAGACAATACAAAAATTAAAACTAGGACTGTATTAAGAAACTCCTCGCCAGGCAGTGGTGGCACACACCTTTAATCCCAGCACTCGGGAGGCAGAGGCAGGCGGATTTCTGAGTTCAAGGCCAGCCTGGTCTACAGAGTGAGTTCCAGGACAGCCAGGGCTACACAGAGAAACCCTGTTTCGAAAAACCAAAAAAAAAAAAAAGAAAGAAAGGAAACTCCTCAACATACTATTTTTCCTTACCTTGTGTTTATATAAAATAGAAAGCTGTGGATGAAAAATGCTGACTGATTCATGACAATGTTAGCATCTATTACATATAGCAGTGTTCTAGGCAAAGAATGCCAAATGCTTACAATCATCATCATCATCATCATCGTCATCGTCCTTCCATCCATGCCTTTTGTTCATATCACTAATGATCATGTTCATATTATGTTTCACCAAGTCTGTATGAGGATTCAAATATTGTACTTTAAACTGCTCCCTGGAAAAGGTGCCATGTGATTATTGGTAAACAGAATAGTAGCTGTGTGTCATGATAAAAATCTCAGTTCGGTCTACACTCTTGTCCTTCACTATCTCCAGCAAATCTGTCATGAATATAGGCAGAATACACATATGCAGGAAAAAAGAACATCTTCATGGAGCTTCTTTGGATCATCTGAAATGCCAATTTCAAAATTATAAGAAATCAGGATGTTTATACATATGCACATATATATGCATGTATAAAACAGTAATGAAAAGGGAGTCATGAATTTGAACAAGAACAAGGTATTTATGGAAAGGTTTGAAAGGAAGAAACAGAAGGGGAAACTATGTGATTATAATTTCAAAAATAACCCTTGAGAGACTTGAGGCCCCAGGGAGTGAGGAGGCCTGGTGAGGTGGGGAGGACATCCTCTTGGATATGGGAGGAGGCAAAATGGGCAAGGGCGGAGCTGGAGGGGGATAATGACTGAACCGTGAAAAAAGATTTTATATATATATAACTAAAAATAAAATAAAACAATAAAAAAGTCAGGTTACTTTGAATTAACTCCCTCTATTTTCTGCATTAATTTCTCCTACTTCACAGGACGGTTTTTGTCTCTTACAAACTGGTTTAGGAACCTTGAGGTTGCTCTAACAACCACATGGGAAGAAGGCTACTTGAAATCCTACTTTTGTTTTTATACAACTACTTCGTCTGGAGAAATCTGTAGTTGCCAGGTTGTCTGACGTTTCTGACATTTCTTAAAGAAATGACACCTTTAACATTGGCAAGAATTCTCTGTGTCTTTAATATTTCAGACATGGAGTAACTACACATTTCACAATCTGGAAAGATGGCAGATAAGAAAACAGTATCATAGTCATCTCAGGCATCACATGCCATCATGTAGCAATTCCGTGCAGGACATAGAATGTATTACTTGCTTTAGGTGCACTCTGCATTTATTTGATTAAGTAAGTAAGTAATTATTGATTTTTGTGAGATTAAGGTGTCACTGGGCTGCCCAGCCTGGCTGGCTTGGAACTCACATAGATATCCACGGTTCTGCCTCTGTCGGGCAAGCCCTGGGAATAACGGTGTGCTGCCACTCCTGATCCTAAGAACAAATATTTAAAAGCCTCTTTTGCAAGAAATGATTTGGCCTGTGATAACTAGGCCAAATATATCTCTTAGCTATACATAGTGACTCATTCATATTAATCCAAGCTCATAGTATAGGCAGACTGGTATTTAAGAATTTTCATATGCCAAAAGTCTGCTGATAGAGGTCTAAGTTTATAATTTAGGAAAATAAGACTATGCCTGCCATGCAAAAATAAATAAGAAAGAGGCCTATCTGGTGAGCTCCCATAGGCACTGAGGAGTTGTAAGCCTCCTCACTGAGCACTTCAGTGGCCGTATCCCAGTCTCTTAGCCACTTTGGTTTGGGATTTATCAGTTCTTCTTCATGGAGGAAAATATGCTGTGAACATGTCTGTTCTTCTGTCCCTTCCATTTTAGACAGGAGATAGGCATGTTGAATCCTTGTAATGAAAGTAAACACGTTAATGAGAAATGAATTTACACATATTTGAGCATGAGAAATGCGGTGCAGATACCTTGGCTTCTCCGTGTGTTATTGTGGTGGCTGGCCTTGTTTATCACTCTCCTTTCCCCACGCTGTCTCTGCCACTGCAGCACACGAAGAACGCTGTTCTTTGTCTGCCCTCTCCCACGGCACATTCTTGCTTTCTCTCCTCCTTCCTCAAACACTCTCAAACAACTGTTCCCTTGTGTTGTGTGTACTTCTGCTAAGCCAAATTTAGTAGAATTTCATAAATGTCAACAAAGCATGGGAGTGCTGGCGACATTAAGATGTTGGCTGTGTTCTGCATCTTGTACAATTAGACATTTACAGTGTTGGACATATAAACCCTTCTCTCTTTGAGGTATTATATGACGTGCCTAGTAACGAATAGTTCGTTTAAAATCAGTGTCCATTTGATTTTTATTTTTGTCAATTTACAACTGAGCAGTTCAATTATTTGTCTTGTAAAATTGGAGAAATGCCACATATCTTATAGGACTGTGAAAATGTTTCACTGAGAATGTTTCAAGGCACGTAAATACCACATATGCCACAAATAGTCACTCAGTAAACAAGGACACCAGTTTTAGAGTCTTGCCTAACTTCTCCTAAATGACTATATACTTCTTAAATATTTCCATGATCCTGTTTTTAATATAGTTATGTATAATGATTCTACAGTGATCAGAATACACCAGGAACATAATGATCAATCTTTATAGGTTGCTTAGTAAAGGTAGGTTTGTGCTATTGGTATCTTGGTAAATACAGTGTATCTATGAAAGTGTTGAAATTTAAAAGTGACTTTTCAAAGAAAACATTACATATCAAATAGTTTCTTATGCAAAATAAAATTATATCTAGAAATATGCTCCAGGATATGGCAGTGCTATCTTTGGCTGAGATACAGCTTGATGTTGCGTGGCTTTTTGTATTTTTCAGATTTTTCCACTGTCCTCTGTTAAGATTGCTCTTCTTTAGAAACACACACATATGTACATAAACACATACAGAGACACACACACACGCTGATGTCATCATGGAGTTTAAATTCTAACGTGGATTATGGGTGGTAAGTTAGGACAGTCAAATACATAACTATACAGTATGCTTAAGTGGCTTAAGGGAAAATTAATCTTGAATGAGTTGTCAGTGAAGAGCCAGAAGCAAGGAAAACAGTTTGCTGATCAAGCAGTGAGGTAGGGATTAGAATCAGATACAAACGTGGGGTTCCATGGGCTGCTTGTGTCTGTTACAAATGAGGATGAAAAAATCGGGAGATATCTGTTGTCACATGAGGAGAGATCGTTTCTTGTCCAGAGAACAAGGAATCTGAAGCCTTCTTCTTGCAGTCTCTGGACGATGAGGATCCTGCCATAGAACACACCCCTTCTTTTCATCTCTTCCGAGCCAGGTTCGAGTTCAGATTTGCACCAGCACATGTCAGATTTTAGTCTTGGTTCTGCGAGTCCATGCTTTTATGCAGCCAGAGAGAAGTAACCGAAGGGCAAATCTGTCCAGGCACGTTCCTCTCCAGCTCCACATCCTTCTTACTCAGATGCGTGAATACAGATGCTATGTTTTATCCATCAGTCTCACTTCTGGTCATTCCCTTTACATATTTAAACTCAAATAACCCCTGCCAGCTATGGATCCTGGCTCAGCACACCCAGCCTTAGGTTGATATGCCTTCCTCTCGCACTGACTTGATGTGAATCGCTCTTCCACCTCCCGGATCCTTAGTAAATCCTTTCTTTTTCTAAAGTTTGTTTCAGAATCTTCCCATTCAGTATATCTTTCACAAATATTTTCTCTATTACATACTACTCAAAATTTAAAACTTTACCCCGCATCTTTCCTGAAATCAAATAATAAATGAGATGAGTTGACTCATTTGCATAGCAGGGCTGCCATAAAATTGTAATTTATTTTTTAACTCTGTCAAAGAATTTTCTAAGTGTTATATCCAAAATGATAAAGCATTATTAAAGTTCATCCTACTAATGCTCATAATATTTAGGCTATAATTTTTTAATGAAATGTCAAATTCCCTGGCAGTCATCTGGAGAGTTTAAGATAAATCCTAATATGATACAAGTACCGAATGCTTGTCTTACAAAAAAAATTTATTAGAATTTTTTATTGCTGTACATCTTGGCAGGGTCCTATATTGCCCCTAAATAGCCTTTCTTAGGATATAATACAGTTTCCTTAATAAAAAGTGGCATTTCATAAATTTTCCTTAGGATATGGGCAGGAGCTAGTCTGCTTGGCTCAAAGTACAGAAGGAGTAGTGAAAATCTAATGTGAAGTACAATGTATTATACATACTGCTTTAAAACTTTGTTATAAAAAGCTAATACTTCAGTGCTATGGCTGTTTAAGTCCATTATTTACCAAAGTAGCATCCCAACTCAGAAGTTTGACAAAAGGACGAGGCAGGAAAATAAGCATCAAAACATTTATGCAATAATCACTGTAATCCAGGCCAATTCTGTGTACACACAACTCTACTTAGTCATGCAAACTCTGTGTCACTCTAAGTCACATCTCCCATTCTGAGAATTAAGCAAGGTGTCTAAGTGTACTTTCAGGAGTGGTGTCATGATTAGAAGCTAAGATTTTCACTTGGACCAACAAGGTACGAACCACATCTGACCCATCAACAGTCTCAGTGGATATTAGGCAATGCCCTTGGATTCCATTCAGCACTAATGAGCCGTCACTATCTTTTCTCCTGAAACAATGTCAGAAGAAGCCTAATTAACAGTCACAACTCATAACATAACTACATTATGGTAAGAATACTAAGACGAACTTCAGGACACAGAATTTGTAAGAAAAATCAGGCTTAGTTAAAGGATTAGAGGCATTTAAAGAGGATATAAAACCAAAGCTCAGTGAACTTAAGATGATCCAGTGATATGATTTCTCTTTGATATCTTTTTGACACTTCCATTGTTCAGCACTGAGTTGTTTCATCTTCATACACTTAAATATTAACTATTTTTTGTTTGTTAATAACTTTAAGTTTTATTATATAATGATCAGAAATGACGTGAAATTACCTTAAATTTTCTTTTTTCTTTTTGTATTGTATATTTTTTTCATTTACATTTCAAGTGTTATCCCCTTTCCTGGTTTCCCCTCTCCCAGAAATTCGCTATCCCAACCCTCCTCCCCTTGCTTCTATGAGGGTGCTCCCCTCAATTCCCCTACACTGGGGAATCTATTGAGCCTTCATAGGACCAAGAACCTCTCTTCCCATCGATGACTGACAAGGCCATCCTCTGCAATATATGCAGCTGGAGCCATGTGTACTCCTTGGTTGGTGGCTTAGTCCCTGGGAACTCTGGGGGGACTGGTTGGTTGATATTGTTGTTCTTCCTATGGGGTTGCAAACCCCTTCAGCTCCTTCAGTCCTTTCTCTAACTCCTCCATTGGGGACCCGTGCTCAGACCAATGTTTGGTTGCGAGCATCTGCCTCTGTATTTGCCAGGCTCTGGCAGGGTCTCCCAGGAGACAGCCTCCCAGGCTCCTTACAGCAAGCATTTCTTGGCACCTACAATAGTGTCTGGGTTTGGTGACTGTACATGGTATGGATCACGAGGTGGGACAGTCTCTGGATGGCCTTTTCTTCAATCTCTGCTCTACATTTTGTCTCCATATTTGCTCCAGTGAGTATTTTCTTCCCTTTTCTAAGAAGAAACGAAGCACCCACACTTTGGTCTTCCTTCTTCCTGAACTTCATGTGGTCTGTGAATTGTATCTTGGGTATTCTGAGCTTTTGGGCTAGTATCCCACTTATAAGTGAGTGCATACTATGTGTGTTCTTTTGCAATTGGGTTACCTCACTTAGGATGGTATTTTCTACTTCCATCCATTTGGCAAAGAATTTTGTGAATTCATCATTTTTAATAGCTCAGTAGTACTCCATTTTGTTTCCCAAGAAGTAGCTTATTGTAAAAATGCTTCCATGTACTACTGAGTACAATGTTTATGCTTTGTTATTTAGGCAGAATATTCTGTAGCATATGTTAGGTTCTTTTGGTATAAGGAACAATTTAATTCTTAAGTTTCTCTGTAATTTTTGGTCCAGGGGACCTATGTATTATAGAAAGAGGGAAGTTGGTATCTTCTACTGTTATTTTGTTTGAGTTAATCTGTGCTTTTAATTCCATTGTTATGTTTTTTTCCTTTATAAAATCGTGTACACCAGAGTTTGATGCATGTATATTTAGTGATTTCCTAATTGATTAATCTATAGATAGAATGAAGTACACTTCTTTGATTCTTCCAGTTGGGTTTAATTTGAATTCTATTTTTATCAGATATTGGGATAGTAATACCTTCTCGCTTCCTGATCTCATTTGTTGTAATAACTTTGCCTTCCTTTCATCTTAAGGCAGTGCCTATCTTTAAAGCTGAGCTTCTTGTATAAGACAGATAAATGGATATTTTTATCTTAACTCTTTTATTGGAGTTTAGTGTCTTTTATTGGAGAGTTGAAGCCAGTAATATCTACAGTTAATATTGAGAGGTGTATGTGTATCAACATACACAAGGCAGTCATTAGTGTTGTTGGTTTTAGCTGTTTTAGGACAAGGAACAGAAAAATTGTTTAAAGGTCAAAAGAGCAAAAAGTGTTTGAAGCAAATGCTAAATTGCTTCATGAAGGCAGTGGGTATAGAAAGAAGGGAGTGTGCCAATGGAACATAGCCAGTATTTTGTGAAGGAACGAATCCACAGAGCTTTGGTCTGAGTGGGCCGCAGAGACGTGATAATGACCTTCTTTTGCTGAAAGAAAAGAAGATTAGAAAAGTACATGCAATAATGAAAATGTATATCCTTTTAGTGGATAAGTTTTCTTCTGTAAATCATAGCAAACGTTAAAAATATCTGAATCTTTAATATAAATCTTAAGGATAAAATGGCATTTCTCAAATTCAAACCAACCACGGGGTCTTACCTCATTCTAACATACCCGAGATTCAAACCGACCTTAACATATGGAAAAGTCTGCTTTTTAGACCTGCTAACCTACATTGCAGCTTATAGTCAAGATTCATGTATAACAGTTTAATTACTCATTGGAAAATAATAAAGGAATGGCAGAAACCTGTGGAAGAATAGGCTTGCAGTTTGAGACAAAGTCAGGGGTAGGAACATTTTATCCTGGTTTGAGAAAGTTCCTAATTAAAAATGAGAAAACTGTGTTTTAATATCACCATACAATTATTCGATACCTAAGGATTTTAACATGATATTGAGAGGCCAAATCTTTTAAGTTCAGACTCCATTTTAGAGAACCTGACCTCAGCTTGAACCCAGGTAAACTAACAGGCATTACCTAGCATTAGTTTCCAAGTTGTCTCCCAACAAAGCCAGAGCCTAGCGCCAGTCTCTAGCATAATCCCCAACAAGACCAGTGTCTCCAGGTTATTCCCCCAACAAACCTGCACCCCCAGGTTACAAGCCCATCTCCTGCCTAAAGACCACCAATGCAGAGGGAAGCAGAAATTATATGACTCTCAACACCAGCCAATTACGTTAAAGGCCACAATAGTTTCTACCAATCAGATGCTTGCACACTTACCTGCACTTGCTGCTTACTATAAAGCCTTACCTGGATAAACATTCAGGGCTCCCCCTCCCCACCAAAACCGTCCTGCATGATGGCAATGTGCTGTGGTGGTGGGAGGAGTCCCGAGCTAGCTCAAAGAGAATGAAGACCCTGCTGTGAATTGCATCAGATTGGCTCCTGTCTGTTTTTTGGAAGATCACTAACATTTCCCTGGCACTACAATGTTAGGTTGTTCTAAGTCCCAAAGTACTCTGACTCTTTAGTTGTGTGAAGAGAGAAACTTTATCAACATTAGATAGATACCAGTCACAATCAGAACAGAAACCCAGGAGGCATGTACAGATGCCTTAAAATCATCTGAAGGAAGACTTGAAGATCTCTGACAAGCATCTATCCCTGAAGAGCCAGCAGAAATACACCTTTAATATCTCAAGGTAAGCAATCATTTAAAAGTGAGCAGGTAGTTGGGTCTCATTAGGATCCAGGGAGCTCAAGCTCTTTCTCAGACTTTGAGATGGCATTTGGTCCTATGGACTCCGGTGTTTCAGGAGGAGAGAATGTGAAAGAGAAAACAGGTATTAACTCATCCCCTATGGTCTTCCAAGATCTGTACTGATCATTTATCTCCTTAATCAAAGATTTCTAAAACTCTTCAGAATAAGATGCATGCTTTCACTTTGTAAATGTAAATAATCAAACTCAAAGTGACAAGAAATTATGACCAATGTCATACAGCCAAGAATCATATCCCTTCTAAAGCTAAAACACTCTAATCTCTCAGGAGAGGAATTAGAAAGGAAAAGAGAGATGGAGGAGAAAAGAATGGGATTTTTACCATTACAGTTTTGCCTGTGCCTCTTGTTTCCTGTTGTAAAATGAATCACTCCTTTATTCAAATATACTGAGTGCCTGCTACAGTTTTGATATATCCTAGTTTTAATTTAGTTACTCTTATATCAGAAAGATTTAGGTAAATAAAACTAGTTACATTTTGTTTTCATGAATTTTATATTTTCCATGGGGGAGACATATAGACATATATATATATGTATATATATATATATATATGTAATATCAGATAAATCGATAGCAAAGGTAAATAATCATTTTATGAAATTATTTGAACAAAATTGACAAAGTGAGAACATACATGAGTGTGGCCAAACATAAAAAAGTGAAGAAGTGTATCAGCAGTATTGAAAGAGATGGTTATGGTTTGCTTTAAGAGAAAGCATTAGGAAAGTTGGGTCTTACACAGTCAAGTCTTTGAGTTAAGGGAGAAGCTCCAAGAGTGACATGATCAGATTGGAGTCACATTGTAACAGTAATGGTTCTTGGTACTCTATTGATAATGGTGTGGATGGAAGCAAGAATACAGTTGGGAGGCTAACCAAAAACCTACCCCTAAAAGCAACAGTGTCTGTGATTAACACTTTAATAGAAATAGGGATGAATTAGAAAGTTCTAGATCTTTGCTTTGAATATAAGTCCACACATGATCTGTAGATGTCAGTGTTAAGACAATGAGAAGACACAGACAATCTCAATGTCTTTAAGATGAGCCACACCCAGAATGAGGTTGAGGTTGCTACAGAATAACAGAAAAATTCTAATAACAAGGAGTTGCTGGAGGAAGAAAGAAGACTGAGGGAAGAGGAATTTTGGTTTTTAATTACTCGTGACGTGTTTTTATATGTCTTTAGGGGTAATAGTGCAAGTGATACCACCTTCGTGTCATCTCTTCCTGATGTGTCTATTTTCTGCCATGGTCTAAGTTTTTTTTTTTCCTTTTTCCATCTTTCCTCTCCTCTACCTAGCTTTCTTATTTCACTCTTCATCCTTCCTTTTCTTCCTGCTTTTGTCTTGTCTTTTCCTCCTTCTTCTCTTCTTATAAACAGCTTTTTTTTCCGTTTCTGGTTATCTATCTCTATGATCATAACTGCACCAAAGAGGCAGAGCACAGCATCCAGGTACATCGCAATCGCCAAATCTCAAAACCAGGAGCATGGTAAGAAGTATCCTTGGAAAGTTTTAATTCAAAATTTTGTTTTGGCAACTAAGTATATTTCTTAGATCTTGCTAAAGAGAAAGTAAGAACTTCAAAGTCCTATATACTACGAATTGATCAAATTTTATATAAAGCCAATTAAGCGGAAGCTATTTTTAGAAAATTGAAGTGGTTGTGAGCTCAATTCTGACTCCCTTTTATTTGTATTAACCCCAATTATTAAAAATAAACAA
Organism: Rhynchomys soricoides; assembly: GCA_019843965.1. Taxonomy (NCBI): domain Eukaryota; kingdom Metazoa; phylum Chordata; class Mammalia; order Rodentia; family Muridae; genus Rhynchomys; species Rhynchomys soricoides. The sequence continues at coordinate 33,500,625 of JADRCH010000005.1, read as the reverse complement.
TTATTTATTCTACTTTTCATATGGAGACTACAACTAGAGGTTATTTCAGTAGCATGTTTGGAGCCTAACTTGCTACATCACCACACTTGTACTGCTTTCTAAATTTAAAGTTTAAAAATAGAAAAAAAAATATGGAGTCTCATGGAAACAAATAAAAGTGAGACCTTTAAAATATTATTTTCAAAATACATGATACAGAATATAATTCTTGCTTGGGATAATTTGGCCAGAAGGTCAGAAACAATGTTGGCTTCCTGCCAAGCTGTCCACCCTTAGCCGTTGGGCCCTTTGAGTATCAAGTATGCCAGAGCTCATGACTCCTAATGAGTAATTGCAGTGATACTCAAGCTGTGTGAATTGGGATGGGTGTAGGAAAAAAATTAAAAACTACACCTCTTTAATTACATGTATTTGCCCTCTAGCACTGGAATGCCTTCTAACATTTTAAGACAGGAGAACAGAGTGAATAGCTACACAACTCTGCAAGAGCTGCTAATGTTTCCCAGATTCTAGCAGCCAGACTGTCTCTGCCCTGTTCTATTGTTAGTATTGACAGCCTGAATATCTTCTGTATATGAAAAGGCAAGGTCAAGGCCAGAAGAGGTGAGCAAGCTGTCAGCCTAGCACAGAAAGCCAGGTAAGCATATCTCAAAGATGATAAGGAAGTCTTTGTAATTGGCAGAAATGTGGGGAAGAAGTTACAGGTCACGACATTAATGGAAATCTATGAGGTCACTTCCCTCTTTAATGTTCCCACAGGAAAGCAGAAAAGTCAGTACTTAATAAAAGGCCCACATTTTACGGACTAGCTTCCTCTCACTTATACGTTTCCAATGACTTTCCTCTTTAAAAATATTACAACCTTCTATTTTTAAAGCAGCTTATATGTCCAGGATGTATTTGTGGATAATAAGTCCATATGCTGGTTAGGAGAGAGTCAACATATGGCTTTATGTCAGTGTAAAAACCAGAGTAAAGCTATGATAAACAGAGGAAGGAAGGAAGTGAAAAGCAGACACTTTCAAAGTGGCTGTGTGACCAAAATATATAGCATAAATTTGCTAAGAAGATTTCAACTCTGAAGAAGAAGCGTGTAGGACAACTACTTATAACAAGGCACTATGACAGTTATAAGTAGGCTAAATTGTACTTTTAGGTGTATAGACTTTGCACAAATTTAATATAGCATTAGAATAAAACTAATGATCAATAGTTTCTTCTAATGTGCCTGGGCCCGTGCTAAGAACACCTTTATAAATTAAGTGTTTGATTCACAAAACAGGGCCTTAAACTTAGTATTTTTTATTGCTTAAGGAATTCATTCAACAATTAATTGGTAAATGAGGTCCCCAACTATTTTCTGGTGAAAAGTCATTGTTCTGTATCAGTTGCTTTGTAGCTACTCTACTCAAACACCATGATCAAAAGCAAGGGAAGGAGTTTCTTTAGACTAACAGTTCCAGAAGTTGAGCCCAGGAAGTCAGTGAGATTAGAGGCACTAAAATCCCACCCCCACTAATGTACTTCCTGCAGCAAGGCCATGCCTCTTAAACTTCCTGCAAACAGCTCCTCACCCCTAAAGCCTACTCTTGCCAACTTATGTGCTTAAATGCCTGGGACAGTGGGAGACATTTCCCATTCTAACAACCGTGTTCTACAACATGGCTCCTATATGCTTGTAGCTGTACTATAATGTAAATTGTATTTAATTGAACATCAAAATTTCATGAAGTTTTTCACAGTCTCAACATTGTTTTAAGCCCAAAGTCTAGTTTAAAATTCAAGATAATCTATTAAATGTAACAACCCTGTAAAACCAAAAAGAAATTTACATACTTCTAGCATATATTTTAATGTTTGAATATGCATTACAAATTCAAAAGAGAAGAATGGAGACATGATGAGAAAATACTGTCCAGAAGAGAAAAAGGACAACACCAAATCCTCCAGTTCCACATCTGGTTTCAAAGGGCTTAGATGGCTCTACCATTCCAGCTTTGTTGTCTACAACATATCTCTCTCTCTCTCTCTCTCTCTCTCTCTCTCTCTCTCTCTCTCTCTGTGTGTGTGTGTGTGTGTGTGTGTGTGTGTCTTTCTCTCATCTGTATGGTCCCACTCTTTGTATGCAGCCACCCTTAGCAGATATCCCACTGCTCTGGCATTTCTACCATCTTGGGGACTGTGCTGTATTCTTCAATTCCACACCACCCGATGGCTTTTTTTCTCTCACAGGGATTCATGGAGGGATTCCTCTGCCTCATGTTGCCTAGTCTCAGCAGCTCTCTGAAATGATGGAGAAACAGTGACCCCTGAACTCTTTCATCCTTGTTACCACTAAAGCCAACACCCTGTGGAAACCATTTCTGAGTTTGGCTAGCACTTTTTGATGCATCCTGACTGCCTTGAATCACATTGGCAGAAGTTTTTTGTTCTTGTTGCATTCGTGACCTGAAAACTCTTTACAGTCACTTGTTCCAGTTAGAAGCTTAGATGGGTGAAGTCTTTACCCGAGGTCATGCTTGAGGTTTAGTCGAGGTTAAAGCAGAACAGGGATCTCCTTAACACTTACAGCCTAGTGCATGATTTGACCATATAATTAAGTGGCTTAGTTTTCTCTGCAAACTATACATTTTTTAAAAAATTCTTTGTGTCCTATCTACCCCTTCCCACTCTAAACTTGTATAAACACTGTTAATAATAATCATACCACAGGCCTTCCGATCTGGGCCAGTGCCCTGAGTAGACTTTGGGCACAAACTTCTCAACCAGTCTCACAACACCCAGAGGAAGCTCCACTCCCAGGTGCTCTAACGCACCACCCAGCATCATAGGATCAGAGGTGAGGAGAACACAACATCTGTCCCAACACCAGGAGTAACTGGGACCAGTGGGATCCAGGGACTCAGGAATCCTGCTGGACTAGTGGCACAGGCTCCTTTCAGTCTGGGCTGGTGCCCTGAGCAGACCTTGGATGTGAATTTATCAGCCAGTCCCACAACACCCAGAGGAAGCTCAATTCCAGGGTGCTCTAACATGCCTGTGATCGCAGGATCACAGGATCAGAGGATCACAGGATCACAGGAGCTTGGTCACACTAGGTTCTTTCTCAAGGTCCCAGACACAGCTTGACATCCAGGAGCTCTGTCACACCCAGGATCTCAGGATCACAGAATCCCAGAATCACAGAGACAGCTGGACTCTGAGGAGTTCTGACACAACCAGGATCACAGGAAGGACAGGCTCCAGTCAGATAAAGGGAGGGCAGGTAGCACTAGAGAACCAGATGGCAGGAATCAAGCACAAGAACATAAGCAACAGAAACCAAGGTTACCTGGCATCATTGGAACCCAATTCTCCCACCATAGCAAATCCTGGATACACCATCACACCAGAAAAGTAAGATTCCAATCTAAAATCACTTCTCATGATGATGATAGAGGACATTAAAAAGGACATAAATAACTCCCTTAAAGAAATATAGGAGAGTACAGATAAACAGCTAGAAGCCCTTAAAGAGGAAACACAAAAATCCCTTAAACCAAACAGGTGAATGAATTGGACAAAATCATCCAGGATCTAAAATGGAAACAGAAACAATAAAGAAATCACAAAGGGAGACAACCTTGGAGATAGAAAACCTAGAAAAGAGACCAGGAGTCATAGATGCAAGCATCACCAACAGAATACAAGAGATAGAAGAAAGAATCTCAGGTGCAGAAGATACCATAGAAAACATTGACACCACAGTCAAAGAAACTGCAAAATGTAAAATGTTCCTAACACAAAACATCCAGGAAATCCAGGACACAATAAGAACAAACCTAAGGGTAATAGATTACCTACAAGTATGCCAGTTAGATTAAAAGCACATCTAGATTAAGATTGACAATAATGGAATTCTTAGAGCTTGATTTATAAAAAACAAACAAACAAAAGACCAACTAACCTAACAAGCAAACAATAGCAACAACACAACAACAACAAAACAAACAAACAAACAAAAACCCTGGCAATTTTCTTGGCAGGGTAAATCTTTATAAGGGTTTCTAAGCTTTTTTTTTTAATAAATGGAGGGGCCTTAAGAGGCAAACTCAGTAGTAATCAGAACAGAATAGGAGATGTTTCTCCCCCTCCCGTTGTCTCTTTCCTAGTCACATTCAAAAACTTATGACAGAATAGGAACCATAAAGCCAGTAGTCATAGTGTACTGTCCCCAGCAACATTCCTGGCAAATGTCCCTGGTTCTGAGGGAGAACTGAATTCTGAGAACCTTGGTTCTACACTTTCCTGGGAAGGGAGCATAGTGTCCACCGCCTGAAATTTGAATTACAAATAAAGATTTATTTGGCTAGCAATTGAACATAACAAAGAACTTCAAATAATCAGTTAACAGTAAGGAGCACTTACCAAGTACAGGTTCTATACCAATTGCTTTACAATACTCCTGTGTGGGGGGGGGGGGGGGGGAATGAGCTTCCACCCACCATAAAAACCCACTTGAGGAACAACCTAAGACTAGTCACCTCTCATTTGGAAGACAGCTCAGATGATCATTGTGAAGTGTATAATTGATTTAAGAGAATATTATTCAATAATATATCACATAGGCTTATATTGAAATTAACTTGATTTCTCTGCTGACATTAACTGGCATAGCTAGAGACCTTGGTGTAGCTGGAACTAAAATATGTGCCATGTAAAATACACCATGTTTTATCTGAACTTCAAATACCGTGTGAGTGAAAGGTATTCAACAGGGAATCATAAGACTTTCACAGTAACTCATGAGAGCGATAAAGTTTCACCGTTTCTGGGATATGATTAATAACATAGCATGGTTACATGTCTTTCTAAATGCTAACCGTAGTATTTGTTAAAATATTTTCTGAAAAATTTAAACATACAGAAAATCATATACATCCCGATGTAAAGTATATACTAAAGATGACCTAACATACACATAACAAAAGTGGCATTTTCTTAGATCCATTTACTTAGGGTAAAACCAATACATTGCTGAGGTTTTCTGTGCAATGTCTGTCTTTTAATAGAAATAATTTATTTCCATAAACAGACATCACTTAATTATATTTTAAATTATGTCAGAATAATTTAAAATTTCTTATATAATTTTACATCCAAAAACTGTCTTATTTAGTCACTAGTGTTGACATACACCTGGAATCCCTACATCCTGGCGAATAAAGCAGGAACATCACAAGGTTATTTAGTGACATCCTATAGCTAAAATCATATCTTCTAAATCCTTAAAACTCTCTGTGGCAGTCCATAGGACCCCTAAGTAAGAATATGACAAATACATTGATGGTTTTGTCTACATTTGACCTTTCAACAGATCCAAAGTTCACATATGTGTTAACATGCCATCCTTAAATGGTAATGTAATGTCTTCAGTGCTGGTAACATGAAATGGCTGTTCTCAGTGGATCGATTTATTTATTTATTTATTTATTTATTTATTTATTTATTTATTCATCCTCTGGTACATATGCAGCTGGAGCCATGGGTCCCTCCAGGAAAGCAAGAGGCTCCCAGGACCCAACAGGGATGAGATTAGCTGAAATGCCCAACGAAGGGGAGGGAGACCCTGTAGAGACCATATCCAGAGGTTAGGCAAGGCCCCCAGTTGGGAGATGGGGCCACTCTCTCATCTCAGAGTTTTTCATATTGTTTTATCAAGCTATTCATTATATATGAATTATATAAGAGTATCATAATTGTCTTATTTTCAGCTGATCACCTTACATAGTTCCATCCTAATACTCTCTATTCTGGTATATACTATGGTCCAGCCTGAGCGCTCATGATAAAAAAAAATATATATATATATATAATTGTTTGCAATGAAAATGTGGCTATACCGCTCCTGGACATAAACCCAGAAGATGCTCTAACATGTAATAAGGACACATGCTCCACTATGTTCATAGCAGCCATATTTACAATAGCCAGAATCTGGAAACAACCCAGATGTCCCTCAACAGAGGAATGGATACGGAAAATGTGGTACATTTACACAATGGAATATTACCCAGCTATTAAAAACAATGACTTCATGAAATTTGCAGACAAATGGATGGAACTTGAAAATATCATACTGAGTGAGGTAACCCAGTAACAAAAGAACGAACATGGTATGTACTCACTGATAAGTGGATATTAGCCCAAAAGTTCTAAATACCCAAGATTCAATTCACAAACCATATGAAGCCTAAGAAGAAGGAAGACCAAAATGTGGATGCTTCAATGTTTCTTAGAAGGGTGAACAAAGCTGGGCAGTGGTGGTGCACGCCTTAATCCCAGCACTTGGGAAGCAGAGACAGGCGGATTTCTGAGTTTGAGGCCAGTCTGGTCTACAGAGTGAGTTCCAGGACAGCCAGGGCTATACAGAGAAACCCTGTCTCAAAATACCCACAAAGTGCGGGGCAGAGACTGAAGGAAAGGCCATCCAGAGACTGCCCCACCTGGGATACATCCCATATACAGCCACCAAACCTGGACGCTACTGTGGATGCTGGGAAGTACTTACTGATGGAAGCATAATGAGCCCGAGAGGCTCTGCCAGAGCTTGACAAATACAGAGGTGGATGCTCGTAACCAACCATTGGACTGAGCGTGGGGTTTTGGATGGAGGAGTTGGAGAAGGATCTAAAGGAGCTGAGGGGGTTCGCAGCCCACGGAGGGAGCAACAGTGTCAACTTGCCAGACCCACCCCCCGGAGCTCCCGGAGACTGGACCACCAACCAAAGAATACGCATGGTGGGACCCATGGTGCTAGCCACATATGTGGCAGAGGAGGGCCTCTTGGCCATCAGTGGGAGGAGAGGCCCTTGTACCTGAGGGTGTTAGATGCTCCAGTGTAGGGGAATGTCAGGGAGGGAAGACGGGAGTGGGTGGCTGGGTGGGGGAGCACCCTCATAGAGGTGGAGGAGAGGGGATGGGATAGGGAATCTCGGAAGGGGAGACCTGGAAAGGGGAAAACATTTGAAAAGTAAATAAATTAAGTATCCAAAAAATAAAATAAAACAAAACATGGGTAGTACCCAAAGTCTGACTGTCTAAATAATATGCGTTTTCCACAAACCAACTAGATAGCTTCAACTAAGCATTGGACGGTCACATTATTTATGATATCCAATGTTTCTGAACTATGTTCTATTTCCAGCAAGTTATGATTGTGAAACCTGACCTCTATCCTCATAATGATAGGACTAGTTTTATTGCTGAAACAATTACACAGAGAGATATCACAGGAAGATGTGTTAAGGGGCATGTCTAAAGACCAGAGTGAGGCCATCAACCCCTGAGATAAAAAATTATTTTATAGATTACAAACACTTGACCTGCTCTCAGACCTGAGGCAGTAAGGGTTTAGGCTCTAGACCTCAATCTTGGCAGGACTCCATAAATTACACATATCATCACACAATTGTGTTCTGTCTGGGGCACATAAGAAGGCGTTGAAAATGGAATAGTAATTTGAGCTATGAAAATCTCAGGATATGGAACAGAATAGAACTGAACGACTGAGGCCAGAGCAAGTGTGCTTTGTTGCTGGGCATAGGGCTGGAAATATAAGAACATTAGAGCCTTTGTCTGAAGAAGGAAGTTCGGAAAGAGAACTTTTAGCTCAAGTTTCACTGTTTGCATCTTTAAATGTGGCGGTGTGCAGGAAGTAAATGGAACTCTGAATTCATGGAATCTCAAGGCAGAAACAATATTCAAGACAGAGGAGAGAAAGTTGCAATTTGTGATTCTTAGTCTCTGACATATACTCAGACTAGTCTTGTGGTAACGTGGAAAGCTAAGCAGACTGAGAAAATTCCTAGTCCTTCAGTCTCTAGATCCCACCTTGTGTTACATTTGAGGAACTGAGTGAAGAACTAGTCTGGGTTGGAGGAATCACTTGTTTATCATTTGCATAATTTAGAAGTATATGGTACCTTGCATTCTATGCTGCTAATTTTGAAGAAAAACATGATTCTAGGACATTGCTGTTAACCCTTGTCACCTCAACCTGAGGGGGACTCTTATCTCAAAAGATGGATTTGTGTCCAAGAGTACTTATTAATGCATGATGCATGTTGGTTGGGTGGTTGTGGTTCAGCAAAAATCTTCAATATAGTGTGAATGCAGATTGACTGGTAAAGATGTCATAAAACTAACGACAATCTGGAAAATGTTTATGAACTTACATAGTAAACAATATGGTCCCAGAAACTGAGTGGCTTACACCATTTCCCATTTGAAGAAGACTCGGTGGGTTTTTCTTACTGATGATTTTATTCAAATACAACATAGTGTGCTGGCAGTGAATGCTTAAAAGACCACACTAGTAGAATTGCATGATATAAACTACCATGAGCATCCTAAATTGCTTGCAATAAAGAAAGAGGGGGGAAAGGCCAGGCTAATACAGAGAGGAAGGACTCACAGAAGCACCAAAGTCAATCCCCTGCAGTGGGGAGAATATTTGCTTTTTGAGGCAGTGAACATGAGTGAAAGAAACGAGAAATGAGACCATATAGGGAACCAGGACTTTCTCTATAGCTTTCTTTAGATATCGTAAGAGCTAAAGAGTTTGTAGAAAGACAGCATAAATGCAAGGATGCCTGCAGAGGAACAGTGTGCTTCTGCCTATGAAGTTGAAGAGATGCTGTTGGCTTTTTCTGTGGCAGAAACTGGAGTCACTAGGAGGAGAAGTGGAAGGTCAGTGAGAACACAACACATTAAAGGCAACCTCATGACCCGAAGTTCTTTCTGCACTCCTCACTTCAAGAGCTGACAAGTCACTGAAAAGCCAATGGCTCTTTATTACCTTTAAATGGCTCTGTCTATTTGATGTTTCTCTTTATTTAGTAATTTTATGGGAGGCTAGGAGCTATTTTTCATTCCACCTTTTCTTTCTTTCTTTTTTTTTTTTTAATTCTTGCTGGGAAATCATGTTAAGATTTTATAAAGAGGAAATATTTTCTGTTGTTATCTGAACACAGTTAGGTGGACAGGGTTAATAGGCACCGCCCCTGGTCAAGGGATAGGGCCACCTACCAACCTCAAAGTTTTTAACCCAGAAATGTTCCTGTCCAAAGAAAGAACAGAGACAAAAAATGGAACAGAGACTGAAGGAAGGACCAACCAGTGACTGTCCCACTTGAGGATCCATCCTGTCTGCAGACACCAAACCCAACACTGTTGCCATGGTCAAGAAGCACTTGCTGACAGGAACCTGGTGTGGCAGTTCCTTGGGAGATCCGGCCAGCAACTGACCAATGCAGCAGATATGGATGCTTGGAACCAATGATCAGACGGAGTTCAGGGAACCTTGTGGGGGAGCAGGCAGAAGGACTGGAGGAGCAGAGGGGGATTGCAAACTTATTGGAAGAACAACATAGGTTGGTCTGACCACCCAGTGCTCCCAGAGTCTAGACCACCAACCAAGGAATGAACCTGGAGAGATCTATGGCTCCAGATACATATGTAGCAGAGGATGGCCTTGCCTAACAGTAATGGGAAGGGAGGCCCTTGGCCAGGGAGGTTTGATGCCCCAGCATAGGGGGATGCTGAAGCAGTGGGGCAGGGGAGTGTGGGGGTGGGGACGTACCCTCATACAGGCAAAGGGAAGGGTGGAGGTGGGATGGGGTATTGATGGAGGGGTAACTGGGAAGTGGGATATCATTTGAGATGTAAACGAATGAAATGGTTAATAAGAAAAAAGGAAAGAAAAAGAAAAAAATATTCTTAATCTTCTAAAATAGCTTTCTGTAGGACACCGTACACTGTTAAATAAAAACTACTACGGCTACATGACTACAACAGCTGAATATATATCAATATAATATTCAACAGTATGAAATACATATAACAAAGAGTATACAAAAGTGGATTTGGAAAGGAATTTTGAAAATTACATTTCAAGCAGACAGGAAGCTTATGCCTCCACTTGGACACACCACCAAAATTGTGGAGACTTAATTATAAAAGACCTGAAAGTAAACAGTCCGGCTTATTGATTGTGTTCACAATGATCCATATTCAGAGAAGCCATATCCAGAGAAATATTTCTATGCATGACTTCCAAGAATTTGAAGCTAAAATTCAGAGCAGGGCTCAGACAAAGGAATGAAACCTGGAGAAGGCTGAGCTAGGGAGATTGCAAATGTATTTGGCAACCATATAAGTCAGATATGTGTGGAACGTCACATGAATCTAGAGAAGAAAAGTTTATTCTACTCCCCCTCATTGGTTCTACAACCAAAGATAACAGTTGTTTGTTGTGTTTCTTATAACAATATATATTAGTAGATATTGCTAGCATAACGCATAAGTTTTTCTAACTACATGTCCATACACATGCATATAACCACATGTATCTTTGTCTATATAATATATATATATATATATACACACACACACACATATAAACATTATATATCCATCTCATTATAGATGTGTCTATCATCTATCTGGCTGTCTATATGTGTAGACTACTTTGCCTCATGTGTAGATGTATCAGCATGTATACAGCATGCTTTATGTGGAGCTTCCTGAGAACAAGGAAGGAGAGTACCCAATTACTCAATATAATGGATTTACTTGTACTGCCATCTCTTCTTCCTTCATTGATTTGAAAGCTAAAAGATTTGTAACAGATAACCCATTTTAAAAGTGTCCCGAACGCATGGGAAAAATAGTGTTCACCAATACACAAAAACAATTGAAAATTTCCACTATTACACACAGAAACTAAAAGTGGTTGGAATAACACTAATATTCTGTATGAGGAAGTGCCTAATTCACTACAGTTGTTCATCATGTTCCCATCACTACCAATTCATTTAAAAGAAAAGTCACTCTTCAACCACTGCTTGATTTGCACACACACAACCTGATTTCCCCTCAAAGATTTCCCACTGAGGGAAGTAAGCGAAATCTTATGGGACAGGAAAAGTTAAACTGCTCAGTTATTTGCAGAGGTTGTACCACACTTTACTTCCTTAGATCCAATGTCTTCTTAACTTTATCTCCAAGGTGCTCTCTCCATGTCCTGATTTATCTCACAAAGATATATATTTGTTAAAAAGTAGAAACTTCAATTCTGGATCAGAAACACAACAACTATTTAGGCTTTTGTTTTGAAATTTATCAAGTGTTTTATATTTCATTAACATTTAAAAATATAACAAGTATTCTTGAATCCAATTAGACAGTATATTTATTATATATTTCATTTAAAAGTAATACTGACCATTCCTTTACTGATCATTAGAGAGAGAGTGCTTCCTTGATGATTGCCCCTAGCCCATACGAATAAAGATCAGCCCTTCTCTGGCCTATTACCACGGCAAGCCCAGCTTTGTTCTCACCTGGCAATGCTCCCAACAGGGCGATCAGCTTTTTTGATGCATTGTTATCAAAACTAGCTTATCATTTTTAACCCAAGGGAAGATAAGCTTTGTCTCCTGACAACTATAAATGTGAAAATAAGGGAGCAGCCAACAAGTTAGTTTGCTGTTTCCACTAATTATCCTGATTTAGGTCAACATGGCAGAATGTTCTTGTGTCTGAATGGAGTACTCCCATTTCAAAATCTGTTGCTGGAGAAGCTCAGCTTGTGGCTTATCAGTTTCTTCTACTTAGTTGTTTCTTTTTATTGAATGCTCTTTCAGTGAACTAAAAGCGTAATAAAGTAAATGAAACTAGTAAATAAGTAAAGAAAACTAGCTTATTTGTGGAGCTTTTACTAACTGAAAATTTGAGTACATTGTTTCTACTTTTCTGAGTAATAAACTGCTAAGCCCATGAGTATATTTTGCCTTCCAAACTGCTCAAAATCACCCACCTTCGATCAGTCCTACGCCAACAGCCATGGGAGCTTCCTTCAAGCTAGCGTTCATACTGAAAGATTGGCTGCATTCCAATGTCCCAGGATGGGACAGGCTGCCAAATTATCTCAAGCAAAGAATGCTTTGTAGGTGACAATGAAGCGACAACTCAGAAGCCAGCTGTGATGTGGGTGGAAAAGCCACGCTTCACCGTCAAGCATAAGGTTGTAAGTTGCAGTCTCTGAGCTGCCCTTAAATTTGGAGTGGAGCATTATGGGAGGGTTCTCTCTGTGACAGCTTTTATCAGAGGGCACGAGGGACTCTTGATTGGGTTTTCTATTCACTTACAGACAGTTATCACACATCCTGCTTACTGGAAAAAAGAAAAGCAACCGGGCCAATCTCAGAAATTGAGTTTATGCAGGCAGCGTTGACTTACAAAAATATCATCAGGATTTTTGTTTTTGTTTTTCTTTTTAAACGATTTGGTTGAAACTAACACAGCTTTTTCAACTTTCTAGATTAAAAAGAAAAGTGAAAACTCAACCAATAATAAACCTGAACTAAAGTAAAAAGAGCCTAATCTGTAGTTCTAGAGATGAAAGGTGTTTGTTTGTTCTAATTTCCTGACCACCGCCATCCACTCAGCAACAGTGAAAGGCCGCAGCAGAGAAGCAGTAGGGAAATCTTCTCTTCTGCACCTCATCACCCTCCACAGTCAAACCCATTACTTCAGTTAAATTCAGGGATGAAAACAAGTTAATTTGATTTGTGTCTTCCTTGTCTAAATTTATTTCATACAGTACAGTCCTTGAATGGAAATATTCTTTTCAAACTTTTCACTTTCATTTCTTTTTAAACATCGTAATTTTTCCGCCTCATTGAAACAGCTAGTCTACAAAACCAGTCACTGCTGATAGTAGGTTACTTTGGAAACAAAGAACTCTCATGCTGTTTTGATACTAATGAACAAATCTTGGTAACTTATGAAGTCTCTCTGTGATGGATTGGACCATCTTCTACTAAAAAGCTGCCCTATGGTTTATTTATGATTTTCATCTCAGAATCCAGAAACACAAAGTTTTTGTTAAATCCAAAAGATTCTGTATTGTTATGAAATTCCTCCCCAGGTACAGTGAGAAAAGTTGTTTTATAGGCATTCATTTAGAAAAGATTGCTTCATTCTTCACTATAGAGTTGTTAACATCATTTGTAGGATGTTAGTCAGAGAAAAGCTATTAGGTTGATGTATAAAATTCATTTTGAAACTGTAATTTGTACATACTTATATACATATTTCATCACTAGTTTAATTTGTTTAGAATTAGTTTGCCATGTAACTTTAAATAGAAAAGTTCAAAAGTTGTGTTCTTTATAAGTTATTAAAAGTCAATGGAATTAGAGAACATCATTTCATTTGATGGATTCAGAAAAATTAGATTTTTTAAAAATTTCACATAATGTATCCTGATGATGGTAGCCCTTCGCCTCACCCTCTCAATTCCCAAACCTCCCTTCTCTTTTGGATCCACCCCTTTTCTGCTTCTCATTAGAAAACAAACAGGATTCTAAAGAATAACATTAAAACACAATAAAGTGGTTTTTAAAAAACTAACATACCAAAACAGCACAAAACAAATAAACAGAAGGTAAGACACAAGAAACAAGCCGGGCAATGGTGGCACAGGCCTTGAATCCCAGCACTTGGGAGACAGAGGCAGGCAGATTTCTGAGTCCAAGGCCAGCCTGGTCCACAGAGTGAGTTCCAGGACAGCCAGGGCTACACAGAGAAACCCTGTCTCAAAAAACAAACAAACAAACAAGCAGACACAAGAAACAGATGTAGATTCAGAGACCATTAAGAATCCATTAAAAGCATTACACTGAAAGGCATAGTATATATGTAAAGTGTCCTGGAGGGTAAAATGAGTTGGGAAAATTTTAAATAAAATAAAAATAAGATAAAGTTTTGAGAGAGAGAGAGAGAGAGAGAGAGAGAGAGAGAGAGAGAGAGAGAGAAAGAAGGAGGAGGAGGAGGAGGAGGAGGAAGAGGAGGAGGAGGAGGAAGAGGAGGAAGAGGAGGAGGAGGAGGAGGAGGAGGAGGAGGAGGAGGAGGAGGAGGAGGGTAAAAAGACTTGACAAGGAACCTCCAAAAATACCTTTGAACTTGTTTTCTGTTGGCCATCTACTGCTGGAGATGCAAACTACACTCATCCACAAGTAGTTTGTTAAACCCCACTCCAGTTCTTGGGGTACCTGCATCTCATGTATATTCTTGTCTTCTCTATCTTGACAAATGCTGTTTCTCGGGACATGATTATGAACAGCTATGGAAAGTGACCCAAGAAAGCAGGTTTCAAAGTTGTAATTTTAGAACCATATCACCCACCAGTTGGTTAACAATAAATATCCAACTAAATAGGTGGGGGGGGGGTAGTTTGTTTTCTCAGCAAGATTACCTTTGAAGAAAATAAAATTTTCATTTGCAAGTAGCTATCACTTGGCAAGTACTTCTGGGTTCAGGATGAGGCAAGTGTCAGTTTTCCACTCAAGCAACTTATCTGCTGAAAGCATGAGCCTTCCCATGCTGCCTCAGTCATTGTGAGTTCAATTGTGTGTAGACTAGCTGAAATACAGGGCCTTGTTTGTTAGTGTCCTCTACCCCTTCTGACTATAACACTCTTTCTGCCTCCTCTTCCTTTGGGTTCCCTAATCAGTAAAGGGGTGTGTTTCATGGAGACATCCCATTGAGGGCTGATGGTTCCAAGGTATCTTACTTCTGCATAAAGTCTGGCTGTGGATCTCTGCATTCGCTTTCCTCTGTGGAAGTACAGAGATACTCAGATGATGGCTGAGCAAGACACTGACCTATGAATATAGAAGAATATAGTAGGGGTTAAATTTTGCTACTTATTTTTTTTCTTGTTGTTATTTAGAGTAGTGGTAGTAGGTTTTCCTCAAATTCCTGGGATATCTTGTCTCATATTTGTGATCACCAAAGCAGTGTGGAGCATGGGTTCAACCTCATGGTCTTGAGCCTTAAGTAACCGTCGTATCAGATATTGATTACTCCTACCAGTTTTGTAACACAATTGCCCTAGAATATCTTGAAGACATGATAGCATTGTACTTCAAAGATTTGGGCCAGGGATGGTTTTTATATATCTCCTCTGGTAGCAGTCAGAGGACCTTTACTATGTAAATACGAAGGCCCTATGTAGTTACCAGATTTGCTTCTTTATGATCAATGAGACATGTAAGCATTGTCCTCAAGGATAGGGCCTTGATGTCAATTTGTGAACAGCAACTTATATTCTTGTCAATAGCCTGGTTTGGTTGGAGATTCAAATGACATCTTTGGTCAATAACATAGTTAGATGTTACCCAGTCCTCTACTGTAAGATCATTTAGTAACAAGAGATGGTCAGTTGTATATATTAGGACTATTTTTGTGTGTGTGAGTTGAATTTGTATTCAGCTACTTTGTAGAAAGTGTTTTCTAGTTATAGAAGTTTCCTGGTGGAATTTTTCTGGTCCCTTATGTATACTATCAAATCATCTGTAAATAGCAATCCTTCTCTTCTTCTTTTCCAATTTGTATCTTCTTGTTCTCCTTCAGTTTTCTTGCTGCTCTAGCTAAGATTTCAAGTAATATGTTGAATAAATATGGAGACAGTGGAAAATTCTTTCTTATTTTAGTAGAATTGTTTTGAGTGATTCTCCATATAAGTTGATGTTGGTTATGAGTTTTCTGTAAACTGCCTTTTATGTTGAAGTTTAAACTTTGTATCCCTAAATACCAGGACTTTAATAATAAAGAGGTGTTGGAATTTGTCAAAGGCCTTTTCTGCATCTAATGAAATGATCACATGGGTTTTATCTTTGCATTTGTTTATATTATAGGTCACATTTATTGATTTGTGTATGTTGAACCACCACTATTCTATCATAGTGGAGGATCGTTTTGATGTGTTCTTGGATCCAGTTTGCAAGTATTTTATTAAGAATACTTGTATCTATGTTCATAAGTAAACTTGGTCTGTAATTCTTTTTCTCTGTTGGGTCTGTTTGTCATTGTTACTGTTCCCTCTAAAAACAAATTGAGCAATGTTCTTTCTGTTTCTATTTTTGTAGAATAGTTTGAAGAGTATTGGTGCTAAATCTTCTCTGAAATTCTAGCATAATTTTGTACTTAAACCATCTGCCTCTAGTCTTGGTTTAGGATATTTTAATGACTGCTTCTATTTTACTAGGGGTAATGGGTCTATTTTAATTGCTTGTCTGGTTGAGAGTTAACTTTGGTAAATGATATGGATAAAGAAAATTATTCATTTCTCTTAAAAGTTTCAACTTGGTGGAGTATAGAATTTAAAAGTATGTCCTTAGGATCATCTGGATTTCCTAGGTGTTTGTTGTTTCGTTCCCCTTTTCATCTCTAAATGTGTTAGTTTGGAAATTTTCTCTTAGCCTTTGAGGTAATTTGGATAAGGGTTATCAATCTTATTTTTTATTTTTTCAAAGAACCAGTTCTTTGTTTCATAATACTTTGTGTTGTTTTTGTTGTTTCTATTTTATTCATTTTAGCCCAGAATTTAATTACTTATTGCTGTCTATTCCTTTTATGTGTGATTTCTTATTTTTGTTGTAGAATCTTCCGATATACTATTAAGTCACTAGTATGAGATCTTCCTTGTGTGGGAGTGAGGGCACTCAATGCTATAAACTTGCTTAATATAACTGCCTTTATATTGCTCCATGTTTGGGTATGTTTTGTGTTCTTTTTCATTGCTTTCAATAAGATTTTTTATTTATGTCCTTTTCCATTTTCGTTCAGTAGTGAGTTGTTCATTTTCCATGAGTTTATAAGTTTTCCATTGTTGATGATATCTAGTTTTAATCTGAAGTGGTCAGATAGGATGCAAGGTGTTATTTCAACTTTCTTGACTCTGTCGAAATGTGCTTTTTGTTGGAGTATGTGTTCAATTTGGGGGAAAGTTCCATGAGGTGATGAGAAAACAGAATATTCATTTTGTTCTAGCTAACCTGTCCCCATTCTATAATATCCCAACCCATCCTGTAATAACCCAGCCTCATCCCATATTAACCAAGCGTCACATAACCAATCCCCATTGCATAACCTAAAATCCCATTGTAACCAACCCCCATTACAAAATAACTTGCTGCATTTCATAATAGCCCACTATTATCCCACAATAACCCAACATTCTATAATAACCCTCTCCAATCTTATTACAACCCACTCCTTCCCATAATAAGCTGTCCCTATCTGATAATAAGCTGCTCCATCCCATATTAACCTGTTCCTTCCTATGAAAACCAAACAACCCACAATATCCTGTCCCATTACATAGTAGCCCAACATCCCATAATAAAACACTCCATTCAATAGTAATGCTCCTCCATTCCATAATAACCTACCCAATCCAATATTAACATGTCCTATCCCATCATAACATACCCTGCTCCATGATAACCTAACATCTATAATAACCTGCCACATCCCATAGCATATCCCATTCCATGATAACCAACCCCCGACACTATACTATGACATCATCCCATAATAACCCTCCCAAATCCCATGAGAACCATCTCCCATCCCATAATTACCCACCCCATGCCATAGTAAACCTACATCTCATAATAATTGCCCCATCCCATACTAACACAACATCCCATAATAACAGGCCCAATCACATAATGACCCAAAATACCATAACAAACTGCCCCATCCTATAACTCTCTTATCTCATAATTTCCAGCCCATCCATACATAATAACTGGCCCCATCCCATAATAACTGACCCTATCTCATAATAACAAACCCAATCACATAATAACCAGTGTTCATAATAAACCAACTGATAACATAATAACCCTTATACATCTCATAATAATACAAAATCCTCTAATAACTCACCCCATCCCATAATAACCCAACATCCCCTAATAGCCTGCCCCATCCCATGACAACTCAACATCCCATAATTACTAGCCCCATCCTGTAACATCATGTTCCCATTCAATAATTATCAGCCTTATCCCATATAACCCAGCCCCATCTCATAATATCATAACATCCCATAATAATCAGTCCATCCCTTAAGAACCTGCCCCATTCCAAAATAACCTACACCTGTCCCATGAAATCTCACCCGATCCCATAACACCGCCCCCCTTGGTTTCTGTTGCTGTCTTCTGTGTTGTCTGTGTGTTGCCTGCTAAATCTGGGACCCTGATAGGTACAGCCACTAGAAGTTCCAGGTAAAATATGTTTCTGGATATTGGAAGACGACCTTTAGGAATGGTGATGAAGTGGAGAGATCCTTAAGTGGGTCCACATGAGGGAAGAAAGCAGGGTGTTCCATCAAGAGTGCTTAGTCTCCTGGGCATGGGGGCAGAGAGTGAGGAAAAGTCACAGGAGAAGATTGCTACAGAGCTGCCGAGACAGGGCTTTGGACTTGGAGGAACTGAAGGAGAGATGAAGACCTACATACAGTTATCTTACTTGCTTCTCTGGTCAGAGTGACCTGTGGGTTCTAAGGGGATGACTGCTAGAATTGGGGCCCCAAGATAAAGAAACAAATGGTGGTTGGAAATTAGGAGGGAGAGAGCTGTGTAACCTATCATAAATGGAGTAGGGGGAAGGAAGGCTGCAGCACATATTCTGATGCAGAGCTGGGGATGAGACTGTGAGACTGGATTTACAGGAGAGAGGCTAGTAAAGATCTATAGTAAACCTACCTGTTTCTGAACACTTGAAAGCATTCATTGGCCATTTGTATTTCTTCTTTTGAGAGCATTATGTTTAGTTCACTAATCCATTTTTAACTGGGTTCTTGGTTCTTTTCGTGTTTAAATTTCTGTTTTGTTTTTATTTATTTGTATATTATAGACCCTAATTCTCTATCATAAATACACAATGATGACAATTTTCTCTTGTTCTATAGATCTTCCTCTATCAGCTGACAGTGTCCTTCACTACACAGAGGTGTTTGTTTACTTGTTTGTTTATTTTGTTTTTAGATTCATGAGACCCCACTCACAAACTCTTGGTCTTATATCCTATACTACCAGTCTTACTCAGAAAGTCTTTACTTACGCTTATAGATTGAAGTGTACAACCTACATTTTTCTCTACTAATTTCACAACATCAAGATTTATGTTGAGATCCTTGAACCATTTGCAACTGAATTGTGTAGATGAGAGATAAGACTCTTTTTATGGGTTGAAATCCAGGTTTCCCATGTCCATTTTTTGAACCTGACTTTTTTTCTCTGTTGTATATTTTTGGATCTTTGTCAAAGGTCAGACAGTTGTAGTAGCTTGAAGTTATACCTGGATGTTCTATTCTATTCCATTAATTTTTATAGTGTCTGTTTTTATGGCAATACCATGTTGTTCTTATTACTATAGCTCTGTAGCATAATTAGAAATCAGGTATGGTGATACTTCTTACAGAACTCTTTGTTTAGAGTTGGTTTGACTGGTCTTGGTCTGAAGTGCCTTCATGTAAATTTTGGGTCGTTTATTTTATGTCTGTGAAGAGATACTTTTTTTCCTCTAAATTGAAATAGAATTACATCATTTTTCTTCTTCCCTATCCATATATATATATGTTTGGAATTATGTTTGGAAGGATGATTATTGTTAGTTAGGTTTACTATTGCTATGATAAAACACCATGACCAAAGCAACTTGGAGAAAGTTCATTTAACGTACACTTTCCCATTACAGTTCATCATTAAACGAGGTTATGACAGGAACTCTAGGTGGACAGAAACCTGGAGGCAGGAGCTGATGCTAAGGCCATGTGTGTAGGGGTGCTGTTTACTGACTTGCTCAGCCTGCTTTCTTATAGAACACAAGACTAACAACCTATCTTCATCCACAATGGGCTGGGCCCTCCCCCATTAATCACTAATTAAGAAAATGCCCTATAGCTGGATCTTATGAGGGCATCCTCTTAACTGAGGTTCCCCCCTTTTGAATGACTCTAGCTTGTGTCAAGTTGACATAAAACTGGCTAGGACAATTCTTTTCCCAAGATTAATTCTTTCAATCTGTGAGCTTGAAATGTTTTTCTATCTTCTGGTGATTTCCTAGATTCCAAGTTAGAGAAAACAAAGAATGAAACCTAGAATACAGAGAATACATGTGATATGAAAAGGGTGTAAGAGGAAACGCTGGGGGCTAAAATTTATGTAGAGGCCAGACAAGAGGAGGAAGACAGGGACATAGGAGTTGAATTAACCAAAACTAATGATGTTTGAGAGGTATTACAAAACCACGGTCATTTGAATGCTAATTAAAATAACTTAAAAAGAAGTTTGAACAGAGGCATCCTGCAAAGGTTTAAAATGATGCTCCCAGAAGGTATGAGTTATTAATTAAAAATCTCAGGGCCAGGAAAAAAAAATCTTCCCTGGCACTTATTTAGCAATGAGTTCCAAGAAATACAAAATAATACAGACTGTTTCCATTACTCTTGGCTTCTCACCCTACCAAGAGCGTAACAGTCTACTGCTGAAGGCATCATTCACTTTAATAGTAGGATGTGGAAAAAATTCCCTGTAGAACTGATCAGAAAATGACTCTCTGATGGCTCATTTTTATAATCCTAGAATAATGCTGGCTGAAAATTTTTTCTCAATTATTACTAGGCCTTACATATTACAATAGTTAAAGACAAGGTGAGAGGTGTCCATTGGTACAACAGTGGCAAGAAACCAACTATTTTTTTTATTGGATTTGAGACCTGTTCAAATACAGGTGATATTTTATCCTTGGTATTATAGTCAAAATGCATGACTCCCAGAGGCTCATGCCCAAGGGAAGAAATTACTTTTTTATTAAATGTTAATGTCAAACTGCCTTATCAAATTGATACTTATAACCATCAATTACTGCTGCTCTCAGTCTTGGCTGGAGAAGTCTCTTCTCTCAGTGGGCAGAGAGTAATACAAAAGCTCATAGTATTTAAAGTTCTGAGAATAAAAGACAACAAACAAATAACAGTAAATAGAACATCTATTTCACTCTCTCCTCATATGGCTATTGCATACACATACTCAACACACCTTTGAATATCTGCACAAGATCTACACAAGATTAACCCAGTTCAAAGGAAGAACTTGGAGCAAGGACCCTATCCCTAAATGAGAAGCTATTGGCAGTGGAAGAGTGTCTGTCACTCTTTTTTGGAGGAGTGGCCCTTAATGAGTTTCCCATGTTCCAGGGGATATCCCCTCGTTCGTGTACATATGTGCAGCATCAGTTGGACTCGATGTGTTACTGTTTTAATGAGGAAATAATGTCAGCAAGGAGATGTGTTGAGGAAACATGGAAGGATTTGGAGGGAAGGAGTGTAAACTAGCTATGATCATGATGTGGTGTATAATGAACAGTTTTCAAAAGAAAAGGTAAAAAAGAAATTCTAATACTATTTTATTACATGGTGAAAATTTTTAGATTCATATGAATATTTCAATATGTCAACATAGAGTTGGATGGCTAAAAGTTATTTGAAAGCATGCAAAATCATCACTTTTATGGCACTTAGTATGATATCATTCCTATTAGACATTTTTTTCTAATAAATCTAAGCAATATTTTACTCTGAAAGTTTCTGGACTCACTATTTTAAAAATATTTTGGGGAGAAACTACTTTGAGACTTTATTTATAAGTAAGATATCAATCCAAAGATAAGCACTCTGTTTATTATTCATGAAGGAACAACTCTTGAGAAATGCATAAAATAGAGTACTGGGGACAACTTTTACAACTTTAAATGGACACTTCACAATGTACAGCGGTTCCAACATGTATCTCCAGGTAGCTGATTTATTTTCTGGTAATTACTTCTGAAAATTTTAAAATATATCTTTAATTAAAATAAAATTGTATAATTTCCACCCACCCTTGTCTTCCTCCAGCCCCTCCCGGCTACCCTTTGTCCAGTCTCCTCACACCTTTGATGGCATCACTTTCTTTGAATGTTATCAGTGCTTACATCACAATGAAGCTCTGGCTTTTAAATATGTGAAATCTGTTTTCTTTTGACAAAGGGATAATGATGGTGAGATAAATATACTCTGAATGAAACACTCAACAAAAATGATCTTTATTTGTGTAAAATCACTATTCTTCCTGGACAACATCCTCAAACTTCCACTGTCCACAGTGGTCAGGAATACCACAGATAATGGCATCTTAAATGCACTACTCAGGATAACATGGATGAGCAGCAGTAAATGCAGACATTCATTGATATGATAATCAGGCCAGATTTTGAATAAAATTTTCAGATGAGTAACCCCAAGAAAGCAAGTCTCTCACAGCATCATTTGTCCATATGACATTGTCATACATGCATATAAAAATGTCATACACGTCATGCATACTGTCTCACATTGGCCTGTATGACCTCCTCTGACACTTCATTCTTTCTATTCTGGTAGGGAGGTAAGCTAGCTGCTTGCTCCTCTGTTCCCTACCTTGGAACTTGGTCTGTTAGCCATGATTTTGTATATCTTAGCAACCTTGCAAATGGTTGCCATTACTTTCTTGCTTCTGGTGAGTCCTCAGAAAAATCATCAAAAGTACAGTGCTGGAAGAGGCAGTACAAATTACCTAACATTGCCCATCACCAATGGAGACAGTTCTGTCTTTATAGGAATGGAAAAATTCACAATGGGACATTCTGAGTCCAATTATTGATGTCAAGTTTAGTGTCATGAACATATTGTTACAAGAGGGATGGGAAGAAAGAAAAACAATGGGTTTTCTTTCAATGATTAATCATTTAAGGTTTAATCATTGAAAACAAAATTATAAAATAAATAAAAAGAAAACCTATGCAGACATCAGTTTAAATGAATGTATGACATTATCTCATAAACAACCCAGTTTCCTGCTCAAATTATTTTAGGCCAGACCTTTAGACAAGTCTAATACCATACAATCAAAGAAGGAAAAAACACCAGAATATTAATAGACTGATTAGCTACATCAAATGAGTGAGGAGGTTAGATTAAGCAAGGAAATTATGATGACTAGACACATAGCAAGATTTCTTACTATCATTGGCCCACAATTAAGGAAATGGGAATATCAGAGCACTCCAGAGTATAAAATCCATTTCTATAGATCTAAAAATAAATTAATTGCAGTGAATATTGCCATTGTTTGAAAATATGACTTCATTAATTTTAATGATTTCTAAAATTGTTTGCTGGCAAATATAGCATTTGAATTGCCTTGATTCAAAGGGAGAAGAAAGTTCTTAAATTTGTTCACAGCATAATAGCTATCAAAATATTCACAATATGATTATGAATCTTATGGCCTGCAGTTCATCTGCTTTGAATTATTTCTAATCCAGAATAGGAGTTAAATGCATGTAGCCATTAGACTGGTTCTGAGTTTCATGCACCAATGCTTAAATTCTTTACAGCACAAAAACCTTTTGAGAAAGGAAATGACTAATAGAGCCATTTTGTTAGATATGGTTTATGACTTTCTAATGTGTACATCCACAAACCCAACTTAGAAACAAAGAGCAAGCTCCAAGGCTGCATCTTATTCAAACAAAAACCCTTTTTATAGTTGAATTGGCAATTTTCTGACTAAGTGTCTGTAGCTATTATGCCCAGGATAGTTGCCTTATGGGGTTTCTGAGCAGTATTTTGTACAATCATTGGGGGTTTAAGCCAAGGACAGTACAGTAGAGTTTTATCTTGGGAGCAAATGGTCATAGCAGTTCCAATCAGAGCTAATAGCCCTCTAGAGTTTTAAGTGCTCCCAATATGCTGTTGAAGCTGTTATTTTAAACTCAGGCTGGTTCTTTACGTTTATCCATATGTAAATGTGTGTGCTTATTATGGAATAGGTTTTTAACAGATGAGAGTAAAATCAAATTGTAAAGTGAATAACAAAGGCTTTTTAAGAAAATGAGATATCTTACATCTCTTTTGAGATATTAAAAAAAGAAAAGGAGGGGGGGCCTGTGGTGATTCCTCAGCAGTTTAAGCACTATGACACAAGCATAAGGTCCCCAATTCAGATCTCCAGAAACCCACATAAACACAGGGTAGATGTGGAGGATCATCCACAATTACATCCTTGTAAGGAGAAACACAGGGTCAGCAGAACAAGTTGGCTAGCTCTGAGTTTGAATGAGAGACATTGTCTCCATCAGTAATAAGGAAGAGCAATAGAAGGTGATTCCCAGCCTCCACCTCCCTCCTCCACATGCACGTGCACCCATACACTTGCACCCACACACATGCAAAAAATCATACACACATGCATTCGTTCCGCATGGACACACACATGAAAAATTGAAATAGAAAAAAAGAGTCAAATACCTACTCATAAATACCTTCTTATTTGGTACTTATATAAATATACATAATATCAACTGCATAAATTGAATTATTTTGCATGCTTCAGATGCTACGGTATTTGAAACATGAGAGGAAAAAGCTGGTTTATAGAAAAGCCCGAATTTATCTTCTATTTCTTTTTTTCCTACTTTATTTACATTTCAAAGGTTTCCTCCTTTCCAGATCTCCCCATTCCCTCCCCTCTCCCTGCCACTATGGGGGTATTCCCCCACCCACCCACACACCCACTCTCGTCTTCCGTCCTTGGCATTCTCCTCTACTGGGGGATCTAACACCCTCAGGCCCAAGGGCCTCTGCTCCCCCGATGTCTAACAAGACCCTCCTCTGCCGCATAAGTGGCCAGCAACATGGGTCCCTCCATGTGTGTTATACTTCCTAACTCACCCATTACACCATGCAAACTTCTCAATTTATTAGGAGAAATTCCTGTACGACATAATTTTTTTAACACCCTGTCTATACACCAACAGGTTTGTTCACAGAATGGATAGCCCTTTATAGAGTAAGAGTAGAGGTCATTGTAGCATACATAATTTCATAGGCAGATATTTCATTTGGAAGAAAAACTATCAGTTATTTCTCATGGTCCATCCCAACACATGTTAAATGTTAACACATAAGAGAACAAAATGATGACCATTTTAGTAGTCTCCTTTTGTTGAGAATAAACAATACCAGGCACACCATTATTATATTTCATCGCTCAATAGAAATGTGATTGACTCACATTAGACACAGAGGTGAAAACCATGATGGCTAGTGACTTGATTCCAACACGCAAACTAAGTTTCATGCCAGGGTAAGATTGTTCATCACAGAACTGAAATTTTGACTTCACTCAGTCTCCCCCCATAACCTTTAAATTTCCCAGCACTGCATAAAAAACCTTTCTTCTGGTGCAGCATTTACAAGACTTCAATTAAATATGTACATTATTAAGATGATGGCAACAGTCCATGATACAATAGTAACTAAGATATTTAAATCCCCAAAAAGGAACCGTTTATGTGTAAACTAGAGAAGAAAGAACATTTATAGATCTGAATTATCTTTGCTCATTATGATAAGTTATTAAAAATGAGCACAATCCCCAGACTAGAGGCACTTTGCACCTATACTCTTTTACTATAAATGAGTGATATTTGAGTTAATTAGCAAACCACTCATTATTGATACTTAATGGTCTGAGATCAAGTTTATATTTGATCCCATAATATGCTAAGATATAATAAAAATGATGATTTCCCAGCAGTCTACTTATTTTATGGTGGATGTCACTAAAGCTTTCTTTTCTTTTTCCTTCTGACCCCCCCAAAAAAATTATTGAAAAATTTCCAATAACAAGATCTACTGGGCTTAAATTTAAGATCATGTTGTCAGAGGGTACAAAAGCCTTGAACGTGACTGAAGTTGTCAATTAAATAGCACTCACAGTTTTCAAGATAGAACAGATTAACCCTTTAATTTCAGAAATTATTTATTTTGGAGGATTAGTGGTGTTTGAGAAGATTTATAATGTTTCCTGGTGTAATTAGTGTAAGAACCTAGGTGACTTGTGTCTGTCATTTTGTTACACAATTGTCTGTTGAAGGTAGAACAGATCAGAGAGACCCATCATTTCTATTTTCAGCAACTGGACTTCATTTTCCGACTATGTTTGGCTTCTGTGCTATTCAAAGAATCATTTTAGGATACACAGTGGAAGATCCACGGAATCAAAATGTCACTATTTTTCATACTACTGTATTTATAATGTTCAATAATAACTTTACATATATTGTCTATTTTATTCATGACTTCTTTCTAAAAGAATTCTTTGTCTATAACAGCTTACATTATTTTATTTGTTCAGAGAATCGGCAGGATGACAACAACATGCTCATCAAGACTCTCCAAAGGGGACATTTAACCAATCCTTACATGGCCACAAACTGTTTCCAAGAACAATTTAAAGTCTTTGTCAGTTTTATATTCACAGAGCTTCACTGTATGACAAGGTCTGAGAGGGTATAAGATGAAACATTCCCTTAATTTGGAAATGTTTGTTCTCTTTCACCTATGTATCAATGGTAGACACTAATATCTATTCAAACCAGGTTTGTACTGGAGATCTTATTACCTAGACCCTATTCTCAACATCAGCACAAACACATCATGAAAATACCTGTGATTGTTAGCATACTCTCTATAGTAAGATGCACTTAATACCAAAAAGCAAAAAATTAAGACAACAAAATGAGATGAACTTATATTAAATGAAATGCATGGGAAGAGAAATCTAGTAAACACACAAAGCATTATCAAATCTCCGAGAAGCTACAATTTCAAGGTCAAACTTTATAAAATAAGAACCTGAAATATTCACCCAATGTAAATGGAAGACTTTCTCTACAATATTATGAATGAAATTTTCCTACTTAAAATAAAAGTGAATAGATAAATAAATATTAAAATTTAAAAAACTGTCTAGAAAAGACACAGGATAAAATTTACATAACCCTGAGCATCCCACATACCTCACACGCCAGTGAGGATAAAGAGCAACAAGAGCTCTCATGTCATGCCAATGGAAATAGAATATAATGCAATCATTTTAGACAATAAAATCTAGTACACTGATATTTATCCATATATTTTAATATAATCTGTTGCATATTGTAATACAAAATTCATTGTACCAAATATATTAAATAACTATTTTAAATATCATATATTTACCATATGATACTTATCTCAAGAGACAAAAAAGCATATGTCTGTGCAAAGCTTTTTTGTGTAAATGTTCATACCAAACTTCTTTATAATAACCAAAAACAAATAGCAATCTGAATATTAAGGCACAGGTGCATGCCTGGAAAATTGAGATATAACTGTATATTAAGGTATTACTCAGGAGTACAAGAAAATTTACTATTTTTATAAACCTTGCATGAGATAATCTCAAAATCATTATGATGAATTAAAAATAAATACTAAGAAGCAATACTCTATATGGCACCACTTCAATAAAGTTTAGAAAATGGAAAATAATTTTAGCTTTTAAAAACCATAAGCAAAATCTCCTTAATGGGAGATGACCAGAGGTCAAGACAAAGGTAAAATAAACAGGATGTAAATTTTAAGAGCAACAGTTGTACTAATTACTTGTAATACAGAGATATTTTTACATTGATGTGTATATATGAACGCTCAATTTTTTTTAACCTACATATCTACACTTTATTTCATACGAATTGTATCTCAACAAAGCCATGGAAGAAATTTTAGAAGACATGAAGAGTGTGTTCTGTAAAGGAATAAAAAGTTAAAAATGATAAACATATCTATCACACCACCAAAAGAAAAAATGAGAGACAAGTTTCTCTGGTTGCTCAACTCAGCTGCCCACCCACTGTGAATCTGTCTGCCCTTGCAGCTGAAGAAAGGAAAATTATGAATTATTTATGTAATTTCTAGTTGTTTCTCTGCTGTATGAAGCTGCAAGTCCTAGAGACTGATAAAAATGTTAAGATGCAATGGATAGAACTCACCTTAGAAATGACAAAACAGAATCAATTTGTTTAAGAAATATGGGCTGCTAAACAAAAGCAAATTGAAAGCAAATATATCAGAGGGCTACCTGAAAAAGACAAATGATACCAAGATCCCACAGAGATTAATAGTTATATTCAGAGGCAGTTGAGTCTGTGTAAATTGTAGCTATTTGAGTTCTGGAGAGAAGAATGGAAAATCAGGAGCTGCAGTTGGAACAGTTACAAATGATGGAACACAGAAGAACAGGGAGCTCTACATTAAAATGGGGTCACAATTAATTACACTCAACTATTACCCGGATTGTAGTCATGGAGGCAGAATTCTGTCTCAGCTCTGAATTCACTCTGACCTTAAGAGCATCACTGAGACTTAGCAAAGTTGAATATGTCAGACTAAGGACACAATAAGATGTGAGGAGACGGACAAATCTAAGAAGAACCACTAAGAGAAAATCCCTGCTGTGTGTTCCAGGGGACATTAGCATACTGAAGTGACAAGATAAGACTAATTGTTCCAAAAGGAGTCACACAAGACATGTGTTACAAAAGCCTAGATTATTTATAGCAGAAGGCATCGAATATGTACATGTATTCTGGATAATATCTTAGCTTAATGTTATAGTTAAAAATGAAAGCAAATAGATCATGGACCATAAATATTGAGAGTATAAATCTGATAACAGAAAAATAAATTAGCTACATTATTGTTTCATACAAATATAAACTAATTAAACTAACTCAGACCAAGTATAGTGGACATTCTTTTAAAATTGCTGATCTTTCTTATAAACAGAATTAAATTAAATATTAATATGTAATAATTTTTATTTATTAGTTCACTTTGCTTATGAAAATTGGACAAGATATTATTTATAATCTGATAATGGTGTTTCACTTATATTCTTAAATTTGGAATGGCCAAATCCCTGGTTCAAAAACAAAGTAACCGAACATGAGTAGCCAAGTTAGAACTGTAATATTAATTATCAGAACTCATGGATGGTATTATCTTATTCTTTGGGGGAAATCAAAATTAATTTGGGAAGTTATAGAAAAGTTCAAAGGAATAACTAAAATACAAAGTATGCTATCTTGTGACAATCTCAGTGAATTAATTACAGCAATAATATCTCTGTAAGTTTAGTTTCAGTTTGATAAAAGAACTTCTTTTCTCTAGAGTTCAATATAATGACTGCTTGCTTTCTCCTAAATTTCAAATGAGCTCAAGCGAGTTATGCTAGCTGATATAAAGGCTAACATCTTTGCTTTATAACATGAATTTGCTGACCAAGTCACCTTATTCTCTCCTTTGTTGTCCGTTTCCATAACAAGCTACATTGTTATGGCAAAATTACATTGATTGTAAATTTTGTTTCCTTTAAAAAAGGATCATGTTCCAAACTAAATACTTGCAAAGTAGTCTGACTACAGTCTTCTCAGGGTTTAATGATTTTCCAGTGATACTTAACAGCATTTTAAAAGCAACTCACTTTCATCATTTCTACAAAGTAGTCTGATTTTTAAGAATGCTATTTATTCATAATTCATGGTTTTATACAACATTTGTTTAAATTATTTAATTGCATAAGAGGCATCATCAACAGAGAGTTTGGGGACTGGTTTACATACACATACACACATATACATATGTACACACACCCACACATACATACACAAAACACACAGGCACAACCCAATAGACAACATATACACAATACATATTCAACACACTTGCACACACATATACACATAAAACACACACAGACATAACCCAATAGACAACATACAATACATACACAAAACACACATGCACAACACATACATACAACACAAATAGGCAGAACCCAATAACACACACACACACACACACACACACACACACACACTTCACCCTAAGTCTATTGACCACTTAGAATATCTGGGCCCATGCAGCAATATTGAATGCTCCTTTTGGATTTGAGAATTACTGCATTATGACTTAGGCTTCCTTGAAGTAGAATCTAGACATTCATGTCAAGCCCATATTACAAAAATGGTGAATGGCCTAGACACTGTTACTAAACAGAAGCTATAGAAATTGATTTTATACACTTGGGAGGCAAAGGCAGGTGGATTTCTGAGTTCGAGGCCAGTCTGGTCTACAGAGTGAGTTCCAGGACAGCCAGGGTTACACAGAGAAACCCTGTCTCAATTTTATAGTGATAAAAATTGATTTTCTAATGGGAGAAATGATGAAGTTTTACCACATCAAAGTTGAAGTTACAATGATTTTATTATTAACTTGCCTGTAATTAACGTTGATTGTCAATAGCTTCCTGACTTCAGATTCCAAATGATGCCAGTCTTCAACAGTAGCCCCTGGTTTGATGTCTTAACATACACTTTCATAAAATAAGGATCTGTGGTACTAAAGGGAAGTTCCCACCAGAAGCACATGCTCCTCTGTCTTATGTTAGTGACTCACTGTGCCAACATTTCCTTGGCTACTTTGGGTTTTGTTTTGTTTCAGAACCCGCTTAAGATTCTTGCTTTGTCATCCCACCTACAGGGGCATCAATATTCCTGGTCTCCCTAGGTCCCAAGATGAGAACTGGATGTATAGATAATGTCTACTAGACCCCATTTGTGTGCACTGGACTCCGAAGTAAAAAGCAAATAAAAATTATGTCAGAGGACTGTTTCTGTTTCATCGCTTTACTCTCCCAAATGCTAGGGCAATTCTGCCTCCAAGCCCATTTGGGCTTGCCTGGATGTCCTGAGAACAATCTTTCTGTTCAAAGTAGCTAGACAATTTTCTGTTAATAGGAATCTAGCAATCTTGAGCAGTGCTCTAGATAAGCCTTTGAGCAATTTATAAGGGTGGAGGTCTGTAGGTTATTGGAGGGTGAACTCTTCCTTATCAGTGTTCAATGTGCCAGAAATGTCAGTGTGTTTTCTACAAGAATTGAGAGTCTATACTAATCAGTGAGTAATTTATATCCTGATTAGTTAGGAGAGCTGCTATTCTGTTTCTGGTGATTATTTGTTTGGCTCTTAGCTGCTTGGGATGATGTCTTAGGAGTGAACATAAGAAGCTCTTGTAATCTCACAGTCAGCTTTGTAGTATGAGATGACAAATCACAGAAGAGGAGGACATGTGATCATAATGTTCTTGGTTGTTCAAACAGGCTCCAAATAACTATATGTGATACAGCAAAAACTAGCATCTGAAATTCTCTTCTTAAATATTGGTTCATTACAGTCATAATGACTAATTGGTTTATAAAAATCTACATGTTACAAAAAAAATACAAGAAAACAAATTAGAGATATAGTTTGTATTTACTGTTCAAAACACATAATTTATTCAGAAACAAAGTCAAGCAAGGAAAGATGCCATTTTGATGCTAAAATATCTCAATTGTGGCTACTGGAAGACATTCCTCACTAAGCAATCAGAAAAAAATCGAAGTCTTTCCTCGTTTTCTTTCTATTTTTCTGGAAGGTGATTTTTGTTAACTATTATATAAAAATCCCCAGTACTACATATTAATGATCTGTTTCATTAAGACTTAATTTAATTTGAGGGTACAAATGGTAAATATGAATGATTAGTATTTGATGAATTAACATTATCCTCTTCTGATCAAAGTATGGTGAATGATTTTGCACTTTTCTCTTATTATCTATGTTATGTCTCAATTGTAGCTGATTATTAAAAACTAAAATTCCCTAGAATTCAACATTAGGGATCTGGGAAATGGCTTACTGATGTGCAAGTGTCAGGATCCAAGTTTGGATCTCTAAGATCTGCTGAAAAATCTAATCATGGATGGACATTCTTGTAACACCAGCCCTGGAATAGGGTACAGGTAAACCTAGGATGAGAGAGGAGGGGAAGGAGATCAGAGGTGAGTGGGGGGGATGGTGTAGAGATAAGAAGACCTTGTGACCTGCTGGACAGCAAACTGGGCTCTCTGAAAACCAGCCAGCTTGAGCTTCAGCTAGAGATTCTGCCTCAAGGGTAAAGGGAGAATGATAGAGAATGTGTTCCTCTGGTCTTCAAATATGCATGCATGTGTGAATGTGCGCACACACACACACATGTATACAACACACAGCATAACCATACAGCACACATACATGTATACAACACACACAACAAATACTACAAATACACATATGTGTACACTAAACACAGCATACTGCATACATACACACATACATACATACAACACATACAACATAAGCATACAATGTGCATTCATGTATATAATGCACACAACATAGACACACACATGTGTACACTATACACAGCACAGGCTTACAACATGCGTCCGCGTGCACACACACACCATGAAAAGAAATTGACCACTAGCCAAAATTAACCTCAATTCTTTTGAGAAACAGGGTTTATCTGATGAATGTAATATTAGGCATTTTTAATGGAATTAGACTTTAGAGTTAAACAATGCTTTGAGCTTAATTTCTACACTAAGGAACATGGAAATAGTGAGCTGTGAGCAAGACAGTCGCTTAATGTGCTGAATTCCCATTAAATGTACAGCCTGAAATTCCACTAGGTACACTTAAATAGCAACAGCATTTTAATGGCTATTACCATAGCATCTATGTGGAGCTGCAGCCTGTTCCCCGGAGTATAAAGGCAGGGTATAAACAGACTCTTACACTGGATGCTATTTTCTCATTCGGGCACATAACTGCACCTGAGCTCAAGTATGAGACTTTCTGTTGCTTAACTTTTTCAGAAAGTCACAAATCACACAGTAGTTCATTATATTAACCTTACTCTTACAGTAACAGAAACAGAATACATGTGCTACCCCCCAGTGGCAGCTGACGGGAACTGCTCCACGAGGAGCGGAGCACTTGGAGATGGTAACTTTTACAGTGTGCTGCGAAGGGAGTTATTCAACAACAAACATTTGGGACATGTTTATGATGAATCACAGGTGATGTAATACACTTTCGAGGCAGAATGGACTCAGATATTGGACTGGGAATAATTACTGATGAAAACTGGCTTTAATATTTAAAACAGCAATTTTCTAATTGCATTGTAACTAATATTTTATCATTAATGTAGCGTTAAGGTTTTAGCTGTCATTAACCAATTTCATCTCTCCTTTCAATACACTAGTGAACATATCCTAAAGTATTATTCTAGGGAGACTATGGCAGAAAAGAATGAAAAACAAAGACAAGGGGGAAAAATGAGGGATTTTCAGGGACTGAGGATGGAAAGACAATCATAATGTGCTTCTGATCCATAACACATGCATATCAATTAGCTCTTAACCTTTGTCTCATATGAACATTGAAACCTCTCATTTTCTGTAATTAAGTGTTCATGTTTGAGAATACTGTAACGGTCTTGACCAGACACCTTTCTTTCAGAAAGCTTATGTATGTATTTAAAGTAATTGCATTCTGATTTTCCATTGTCTAATTTTTTTTTTACATGGTGGATCCATGACTCTTTCTTCTATTATCACCAAGTAATGTTCTCCTGTTTCACAGAACACTAACTTAAGCAACTTGCTGCTAATTCTGCACAGTGTTCTCTTGAGTAGACATCACTGGAATGTCCAGTTGCTTTACACTGATATTGGTTCCCTCACCAATGGATGAACTTGGACTTTGAAATGATGTCCACTTTTTCCCAATTAAATTGCTGCCAAAGTCCTAGTTTAAACAACATTTTTAATCACTAATAAAAGAGACTTTTGCCTTTCAGTGTATATTGGTCATTTAAAAGGCCTCTTAAACAGAGAAGAAATGCTGGCCATTCAAGGCAAAGGTTACTGTTGTTCACAAGTCCTTTTCTTTTCTAAAATCTTATAAAATTAAACAACCTGTGCTGTTCAGTTCTACCTGAGGAAATCCCTAGATCGATGTAGTTACATTAGTAAATGAGAAATACAAGCACAAGAACATTCTGTAATTCATGGTAAATTACTCAGGCTTTCATCAGTATTTTGATAAGTAATCCAAGTAATTTCCATATGTTTTCATATGAGCCAACTATGAGCAAATGCTTCACTGGCCCAGAACTCAAAGGCAACAATGGCAAACCAGGAGGTTCATTGAAATCAACATAGAGGAAATATATGCAGCTCAAGTTACTGCCCTTGATGATCAAATATATAAGACTAGCAACTATAAGGAAATTTTCAATCAATAAATTAAATGTATGCTGCTTGTGTTTGCAAGAACTGAAAGTTATAAAGTTAAAATATGATGTTGGCAAGATCAGAAAGAATGCTTTATGATTTATGGAAAGTTATAATTTTATCATCAAGTAACAGGAATCTATTAAAATTAGGAGTTCAGTTAAGGATAAGTTTTATACAGATTGCTCAGATGATGTTAGGCAAGATGATTCAGAGGAGGGGCAGATGAAAGAAGATCTTGTCAGGGTGTCACCTTAATATCCAGCTTAGTAAAGCTATCTTGAGCCCGAATTCAGGCAGTAGAGGAGAGACCTAGGATGCTATAATGAGGTACCATGTACAAAATCAAATTCAAATAATATTTGCTTCTGAAAGTTGGCTCTTAAAGGTATACTCAAAAGAAAAGACCACACGAAATCACCAAAACACATTTACAAAATGTTTACATGGCATTAAAAGTAAGAATTAAAACCTAGACATTATAAATTGCTCTATATATTGTGGTACT
This sequence comes from Rhynchomys soricoides, assembly GCA_019843965.1. NCBI lineage: Eukaryota > Metazoa > Chordata > Mammalia > Rodentia > Muridae > Rhynchomys > Rhynchomys soricoides. Next base: position 33,466,137 of record JADRCH010000005.1, on the reverse strand, counting down.
TTTAAACAGTGGAATAGCCTACAAAACTTATAATAAAGAACTTATTGTTAAGAATGAACAACACAGGCAATCTCACAAAACACAATGGTCAGTAAACCAAACCCTTCATCCAGAAAGTCATGGACATAATGGAAGATCCCATTGTATAGTTGGGTTTAAGAGCAGGTAATTGACTGAAGTCTCTCACAGTGACTGACAAAGGGAATGGGCAGTGCAGCTGATTTAGAGCTGCCTCCTGAGCTGATTTCTGATGACATCAGAGAATTCACTTTGTGGAGTTTTATTAGGCACACATATTTATATTTACATTTTAATTCTCGTTTCAATAAGTATCACATTAAAATCATTATGGTGAGATGAGTATTTCAGATTGAGCAAAATATGAGTCAAGGAACTGGAGTTAACTTTTTTCATTTTTAAATGCTATTGAGTATTTATTAAGATATATATATTATAGACATAAAGAAAAAATTCTGTGGGAGACTAGACTTATGCTTTAAGGGACTGGGAATGGCTGTGGAAAAGGAAGTGGAATTTGAATTAGAGACTAGGCTGTGTTTACCAGATAAGAATCATGAATGCTATCGCAGATGAAGGGAAGATGGTAACAAAGCACTGAATATCCAGGATATTTGAATCATAAGGGAATTTATAAGAACTTTGCATTTTATTCGGTATAAACCAGACTTTTTAAAATATTTTAAATGGAATATAACATAAGACAAGTTATAGGTAATATATTGTACATGCAGTGTTTTGGAAAGGCCCGAGCAAAGAAGAATTTCTGTAATGTTCAAAGTGGGGAACTTCCTGCCCCACATATGAAGCGTGTCTTCTCATGTGAGCAGACACGAGAAGAGCAAGGAATTGTATGTTACTGAAGAATCCTTATCCATGTGGACGGTAGGACACAGGAGGAGAAGAACAATACCCTCCATCACCATTTGTTTTTCTAGTAGGACTCTTGATCATACCAAGAACATAAATTGTACCAAACTTGAGGTTCAAATAACATCTGTAGCAATAGAGAATCTTTTCAAACATTAATGAAAATGTTATGTATTTTATTCTAGTCTTTGACAGTTAAGTCTCATCAGAAATGTAGGGGAAAGATACTGAGGCCTGAGCATTAGAATAGTGACTAAAGGTATTCATCAAAACCACACGTTCCCCAGTATGAACAAAAATTGATTAATTTAATAGGAAAGATCAGTATAACCAAACTAAAATACATTTTATAAGAATGTGAAATCAAAATTTCTAATCAGTGTAATATTTATTTTGTCTTTGTCTTAATATATGCTATTTTGTAAGTTACAATTCAAGATTGGAAGCTACCAATTTCTATACATAAATATAGGACATATATTTAAGGACATGCAAAGGCTAAATCAGTTAAGAATCCATACTTTGTAACTCTTTATTTGTAATGAAATCGAGAAGTATATGTTGTCCATTTTAGGGGAGGGAGAAGAAGCCAGATGTGTTTTTCAAGAAATGTGTGTGCTTTCATATATGTAAAGAGATTTGATATACTTTCTCTAAATATAAGGGAAAACAAAATTAGTTTTTAAATTTTTCAATTACATAGTATGTGTATGTCTATGTGTGCATGTGCATGTGTGTGTGCATGTGTATGCATGTGTATGTGTTTGATTTTGGATAACTTTATGGAAATTTTGAATACAAAATAAATAATTTACCTATGTTACAATACTCTTGCTTCATTAATGATTTAACTTTTTAAATTTGTTCATTAAAATTTTTCATTTTATTATATTAATTGAATTATCAAAAAACATTTCTCAACATCCTCAGTCATCAGGGAAATGCAAATCAAAACAACCCTGAGATTTCACCTCACACCAGTCAGAATGGCTAAGATCAAAAACTCAGATGACAGCAGATGTTGGCGAGGATGTGGAGAAAGAGGAATACTCCTCCATTGCTGGTGGGAATGCATGTTGATACAACCTCTCTGGAAATCAGTTTTGCAGACCTTCAGAAAAATGAACATAATACTACCTGAGGACCCAGCTATTCCACTCCTGGGCATATACCCGAAAGATGCTCCAACATGTAATAAAGACACATGTTCCACTATGTTCATAGCAGCCATATTTATAATAGCCAGAAGCTGGAAACAACCCAGATGTCCCTCCACAGAGGAATGGATACAGAAAATGTGGTACATTTACACAATGGAATACTACTCAGCTACTAAAAACAATGACTTCATGAAATTCGCAGATCCAAACGGATGGATCTTGAAAATATCATCTTGAGCGAGTTAACGCAGTCACAAAAGAATGAACATGGTATGTACTCACTGTTAAGTGGTTATTAGCCCAAAAGTTCTAAATGCCCAAGAGTCACTTCGCAGCAACAGTAGGGCTGAGTGTGAGGTCCCAGATGGAGGACTTGGAGAAAGGACTGAAGGAGCTGAGGGAGTGTGCAGCCCCAGGGAGGTAGCAACAGTGGCAACTGGCCTGACGCCCTGATACTCCTGGAGACTGATCCACCAACCAAGGAATACTCATGGAGAGACCCATGGTGCTGGTCACAAATGCGGCAGAGGAGGGTCTTGTTATTCATCAGGGGGAGGAGAGGCCCTTGGGCCTGAGGGTGTTAGATCCTCCAGTATAGGAGAATGACAAGGAGGGAAAACGAGAGTGGGTGAGTGGGTGGGTGGGTGGGTTAGAGAATATCTCCATATTGGCAGGGGGAGGGCGGAGGGAATGGGGAGGTTCCAAATGGGAGATCTGGAAAGGGGGAAACATTTGAAATGTAAATAAAATATGAAAAGAAAGAAAGAAAGAAAGAAAGAAAGAAAGAAAGAAGCAAAGAAAGAAAGAAAGTAAGAAAGTAAGAAAGAAAGAAAGAAACATTTCTCTTGTAAACTAAAATGTAAGCAATCTCAGAGGGAGCAACTAAGTCAACTGCCCTGACCCCCCTGGTGCTTCCGGAGATTGGACCACCAACCAAAGAATACACATGGAGGGACCCATGTGGCAGAGGAAGGCCTTGTTGACCATCAGGGGAAGGAGAGGCCCTTGGGCCTGAGGGTGCTAGGTGCCCCAGTATAGGAGAATGTCAAGGAGAGAAGACGGGAGTAAGTGGGTGGGTGGGTGGGAGGGAACCCTCATAGAAGCAAGGGGAGGGGAGAGGGGGTTTCCAAAGGGGAGAACTGGAAAGGGGGAAACATTTGAAATGTAAATAAAGTATCAAAAAATAAAATTTAAAAAAAAGTAAGCACTCTGCCTAAAGTGATCAAGAAATGGTTCCTGAGAAAACCATTTCATCTGAACTTTGAAAGATCCTAAACTGCTCATGAGTCATTTAACAAGGGAATCATATATCAAGTAGTCACAGAGTTGTGAGACACCAGCATGAGTAGAGTTAATAATTACTGTATTTATAAGCCTAGTCTGAGACAAGGTTGGGGAATGGGATGGAAGGAACATATTCTAGTGGATTAGGCAGTAGTCATTATGTTGAAAATGGACATTTCCCTAATAATTGAACATTTCTAGAAGACAATAGAAATGTAAACCTCACTGAAGTTATTCAAGTAGAGAAATAATTTTGTCCTATTTACTGTTAGAGAAGAAGTCCCATGAGACATGTGGAATACAGATAGCTAAGACAGAGAATAGGTAAAAATGCATCACTGAGGCTTGTACAATACAGCAATGATTTACCTGGTTTGTTCACCTGCCGTAAGGTGGAGTCTCGATGTTTTATTTGACACATGTACTTCATGCTGCAATCTCAATATACTCAAAATATTTTTGAGAGCAGATATGTGTATAACCATGCGTTCACTCCTACAAGTATTAGCACCAATGGCAAATATGCTATAGTGTTATTCTTTTACTCTGGGTAAGGACTCCAATACATCATCTTTGACAAAAAGCCAGTCCATTCCAAACCTCACTGAAATCATGTAGTGATGAGTGTGTTTAGTAACATTTTACTTCGTTGAATGAAATCTCAAGAAAAAAATAAGCTAGAGTAGTACTATTATTCTACTTACTTCTATCATAAATTCCTTATGTGAACATTATACATAAGTATATACTTAAAGAAGCCTACATATAAGCCTATAATGCTCTGTAAAATATCTATTTTTTGTTTATATATGTCTGTCTGAATACTCTAAAGTATTTGTCTTTCATTTTAGGAATACGAAATTGTTATAACATTGTCCAAAACTTGAGAGAGAGAGAGAGAGAGAGAGAGAGAGAGAGAGAGAGAGAGAGAGAGAAAGAAGCAGCAATAACAAGCAACTAAGAGATCTAAAATATTGAGACCTCATTTCACTCCTAAAGTTTTCTTCTGTCTGTTGGACCCCATGTCTAAGGAACCTACCTAGTCTGTTCTTTCAAGTTCTCTTCTTCCCAAATTGGGAATGCCTTTGATGGAATAGTTTAGGAACTGAAGGACAGTACAAATTCCAGTGAACAAAAAATGTATTATATAAATAGCTTACTTTTTTCCTACCTTCTCACAGAAAGCTTTTAAAGTACATACCAATCTGGAGTACAGTGGGTTTTTTCCCCAAACAATAGAGAAAAGAAGAAAAACAGCCAGCATCAAAAGCTGTGGTATTCTTGTTTGCAAAGCACTCCTCCTTTGACTTGAATTTTGAGAAAGCATGATGGTGTCCTTTCCTATACAGTACCTGAAAGTGAACGTAAAATTTATACAAATAGGAAAGATCACAACAACAACAACAGCAAAAACTGTTTCACATTGTTCATCTACCAATGATTAAAAGCACTATAAGCAAGGCTGTACTGGTTACCATGAGCAATAATGTTGCTGAGGAACTGCGTTGTTATGTGATAATGAAAATTCGAGAGCTAGGCCTTGCTTAGTGCACGAGAACACTTAACCTTGCTGGAAATGCTAGACTGAAATAGACTAGGTGACTAAACCACTCGGGGTAACATGGGGCTTTTAATATTTAAAATTGATGTGTGTGATTATAATCATCGAAACCATACAATACTGAGTCAAATGACTGTTTTAAATCATATTAAGGATTAGCATGATTTCCTGACTCATGCAGTTCATAAGAAATGTCTTAGTAGTTTACTAGAATTTCAAGGTATTAGAAATAGAGAAACCAGTAAGAAAAAATTAAATTTTAAAAAAAAATCAGAGAAACCACATAGCAGTGTTTTCTGTGTGTTATTATATACCTCACTGTGTAGCAAGCTACCTCAAAACCCCAGGCTTAAAACAACAAGCAATTGTAGCCGTTCATTTCTGTGATTCAACCAGTCTGTTACTATGGTTTGATCATGTTTTCTAGACTGCCTGGTTTGTAGAGACATCATTAATCTGGTTGAGCCTTAGTTAGTGCAAAAATACAAGGTGCATGTGGGTGCTTGGTGCTTTCTTTCTGTGTGATCTCTCTTCTGTACAAGCACAGTGACACTTTTTCACATGCCAAAAGAAAAATCAAAGGAGAAGTCACAATGTGCAAGTACTTTTGAAAATTCAACTTTTGACATATTGGACAATGGCTCCTGGCCAGTATGAGTCGCATGCCAAGCTTATATACAGAAGACAGAATAGACAGCATCATATCTGGGAAAATGTTCAAATATAAAACTGCTATATTTTTCTAGTATACATTGTTTAAATGAAGCAATAATTACATATTTCAAGTGTTCTACATAGTTATTTTGGGAAGCAGGTATATGTCTCAGCTCTAAGCAGAATTTGTTTTATGTTATGCAAATCCAATTTTGATATGTCTAAGCCCACAAAAAGAGAAGACAGTACACCAAACTGTCAAGGCAACAAACACACTGACTCTTTTCTGAAAGGATTTCTTATATTCTCTTATTGACAGACTAATTCATTCCATGTAGATGATCAAATACTAATACACAGAAGGTGTCAATTAATTATGCTATACAACAAAGGGAACTTTACAGATATCATTAGCTAAAGATCTTGACATGGAAGATTCTCTTGGGTTATTTAGTTCAACCCAAGGGAATCCAGGGTTCTTAATCAGTAAGTCATGGAGGCAAGAGAATCAGACATTTGAGAGAGAGGAGAGAGAGAAGGGGAAGGAAAGAGAGACAGAAAGGGAGGGGGAGGGGGAGGGGGAGGAGCAGGGAGAGGGGAGGAGAGGGGAGGGAGAAAGAACCAAGCTACCATCGTTTGTAGGCAGAGAAAGAATTCACAAATAAGAAATGTGGTTTCCAAATGGGCAAAGTTACGATTGAAATGCTCTCCTAGAGATTATAGAAGGAATCATCCCTGACAGCTACTTACTTTGCATTCTGATTTCCAGTTCAGGAAAGACCAAGTTTGTGCAATATGTCACAGCAGAAACAAGAAATACATGCAAATACATTATGACATACATGTTAGAAGTAGGCATTGTAAAGTCCTAAAAATATGAACAACTATATTTCCTGGTAAAATCTATTCATCTAAAAAAAAGCATTCAGTAGATGTTATTCAAATGTATAAACACTGCTACGTTTAATTTCCTCCTTTTCCTTTGCCATTTAAGACTAATCCTGCTATCTCTTTTCATCTCAGTGTAACTTCAACTCTTATTTCTACCATATTTATTGGTAGTCTAGTCTCACTATTTTCTGCTAGGATAAATTTCTACCTTGTCAACCTACCTCTGTTTTTTTTTTCTAGTTCTTTCATTTTATCATTCATTTGTCATATTTTTTCATGTCTTAATTATTACTATTATATCATTTTCTTATAAAAAGCATTAGTGGTTACTGATGGAAATAGCCATAAATTATTTAGATTGATAGAATATCTCACAATCGCTTAGCTCAAATGTGACTTTGTAGTGCTTTTCATGTCACAGCTTAAAGACTCCAGAAGAAACCATGAGGTTCTTCCAATCAGCCCAAGTCCACAGACATAGCAAGAAGCTGCCAGAATATCACCAGAAGTTCTTCTGTGAATTTCTATCTATGAAGTCACAACAAATGATGATCATCAAAGAAGGAAAGGCAAACCAATGATACGGCATTGTCAGTAAAGACCAGTGTCAGCAAAGCCCAAGGAAGACCAGCAACAGAGTGGCAAGGTGAACAAATGCTAGACAGCATCATCCACTCTCTCTTGGGTTAGATTTACATCCTTTCCAAATATCATGTGTTCTCTCAAGTGTTAGCTCTAACAGAACATCACGTGCCCTTTTCCCAGGCAGCTTCCAGAAGCTGTCTGTTCCCAGCAAAACATCTTCCCATTTGTCTGCTTCAGCAAAAACATCCTCTCTTAAGACAGTTTCCAGAAAAACATCACATACACAACTAAGTCTCCAAAGAAACTAGAAATTTCCATTTCATCTATTCTTGCCTATTCATTGAAACATCAAATAAAAGCTTAGCAATTTTTTTACCATGTTCCATATATCTCTTTCTCCCATCCCTCATCTCTTTTACACTGTTTCAACATATATACTATCTCCTACAATATCTCTTGGTTTATTTAGTTGTGCTTAGTGATGTCATATTCTGATCTTCCTGAGACAAGAGTCTTACTATGTAAACTGAACTGGCCTCAAATATACACTCCTTTTGTCTTAGGAGCCCAAGTCCTCACAGTAGAGGCAGGTACCACAATACCCCATGTTTTAAATTCTTAATTTTATTAGTAACATGGGTTATCCAAAAATGATGCTTTACAACCTCTTTAGTGCAGAGCCTGAACTTTAAACTTACCACAATCTTTTGTAGATTGCTTAGAGATCTTCCACGATAATGTTCTCAGCCTCCATGGATGATTTGGGGGGTTATTGCATGGTTTCTATTTTATATAAATAAATAAAGATAAGCAAAGCAGCTAATCTCTGTTCTATTAGGATTTTCCCCACATCTCTTTACTCTAAAAAGAGTCCCACTGTCCCTTTTTGGTAATTTGTTCTTGATTTTGAACTCTTTTCTTATTGTGGCAAGTGGCACAGTATGATGGAAATACTTGCCATTTTAATAGCAAAGGAATCCAAACCACAAAATGGCCCTAACACTTATATTGATAGCCACTAATAATACAGAAGATGGGCAAGGATTTGAAGAAACAGCAGTTCTCATTGATTTCTGTAAGGACTCCAGAATGGTATACAGAAATTTGGTAGGGGTACTTTTATTTTTATTTTATCACATGGCAATCAAATGGCCTAGTAACCATGGTTTGGTATTTACAAAAATGAACTCAGGACATACTCTGTATTACCAGTCTGAAAAGGCTACATCCTATGATTTTAACTTCATGAAATTCTACAATGGCAAACTAAAAAGAACAAAATGTGGCGTCCACGTTTTTGACTGGGGAAAGCAGGTAATACACTGAGCTCTTGGAACTTAGGGCCATGACTATTCTGTCTGATGCCATAATGATGAAGGCACATCATTTGTCAAAACCTGTGTAGAATAAGCTGAGGAAAGTAGAGAGCAAAAAGTAGCATAGAACACTATTTTGTACTTAGCTTTTCTATAAACCTAAAATTTTTCTAAAATATGAATTTTACTACTCAGCAACTACCAAAAAACATGAGAATGTTTAGCCTAAGTCAATGTGTCAAAGAAAAAAATATTTTCTAAGTAGGTAAAGTGTAATTTAGAGTATTACTTTCATAGTATTGATTAACTACAATATATACATTTTATATAAATACAGAACATAAAATACTTTAGCAGGTTATTTGGTCTCCAGAAAGCACTACTGTGTTCAAAATAGTACTATGCTCAATTTTATGAATTTATATTAAAAGAATAGACTTGAGACAATTATTTTAAAAATGAAAAAATATTCTTTAAACCATGTGAGCTTTTAGAGATTAAATCTTTTCCCAGATACATGCAGAAGCATACACCCACAGACATAGAATCCCTTTCCTGAAAACTAGGTAAAAACAATCTCTCTCAGAAACTGAAGCAGAAAGCAACTGGGCTTTGAGTAAGTGCAGTATGAAACAACCAAAGAAAATCTCAGTGGCCTGCAACAGTAGGTCTCTACTTCCCAAGCATTTGCAGATGGACCTATGTGTTGTAATTATCTCACTAGAGCATGACTTATCAGTTGTCATTTCCTATCAGGTGCAGCTTTGTCCAATGAAGATTTTATGTGAACACTGAACAACACTTAGGAGGGGATGATATGCAAAAATCTCAGACCAAATTCAGTAATCAGGAATTGATAGTAACTGCCTTAAGACCTAAGTGTGGAATTGGCATTCTCTTACTCACACCTGATATATTATTCTGAACAAATCACATGGCAAACCCCTTCAAACATCAACTTCTAAACCATAGACAGAAACTGACAACTGAGGTGAAAGGCAAAGCAGGGACATTGAGTTTTATTTGGGGAAAATTTCCAATGACTCATTATTGTATGATAATTTCTAGACTGTTCAATATCCTCTCAAGAAATGTACTCAGTATTGCAAAGAAAAGAACACTCTAAACAAATAGAAATAATCTCTTTCTAATTATGATTAATTTCTAACAATGGCATCAGTACAATATAATTTGTTTATATAATATCAAACTAATTCTATTATCTTGCTCAAATTTGATGGTAATTATTTCTTTTTAATTTTGAGATGATGCTCTAGTTACATTGATTTTCCCTTCACTTTCTTCTCTTCAAACACTCCCATACACACTTTATTTCTATCTTTCAAATGTAGGTTCTGTTTCTTGATTAATTTTTGTTACATACATACAACACACACACACACACACACACACACACACACACATATATATATATATATATATATATATATATATATATATATATATACTCAAATAGCTTGTTCAGTCTGCATTATGTTATTTGTATATATGTTTTCATGGTTAACCATTGGATACTAGGTAACCACTTGGTGTGTTCTTCCCCAGGGAAGGCCATTTTTCCTACTTTTGACATTCTGTAGTTCTTTATGTAAAGTTGGGGCCTCATGATCCTTCCTTGTCCAATTTAGCATGTGTATTACTGCTGTCCTTGTTAAGTTCATGACAAGGAGGTCTCCATGGTGAAACTTTATGGGTATAGCTTCTGAAATTCCTGGAAGACACATACTCTCCGGAAACTCCCTGTTCTGATTCTTACAAACATTTTGTCTCCTCTTCCACAATATTCCCTGACCTTAGTTGCAAGGTTATGTTGTAGATATATCCATTGGAACAGGGCTCCACAACTCTGAATTTTTATTGGTTATAGTTGTCTGTAGTAGTCTTTATCTGTTGCAAGGAGGATTTTTCTTGAGGATGATGAGTAACCAGTAAGCAGGGTTGGATAGTAACTGTCTTAAGGCCTAAGGATGGAACTGCTATACTATACTACACCTGATCTATTATTCTAAACAAATCACCTGGTAAACCCCTTATCTGTGGGCATAAGGCAAATGTTTAGAATGTTGTTAAGGATTATGATGGTTTAGTAAAGTATTGGTTGTAGATTTGTGTTAGTCAGTATCTATCACTGTGAAGAGACACCATGACGACAGCAACTCTTATAACGGAAAGCATTTAATTGGGACTTACTTACAGTTTGAATAGCCCACTATTCTCATGGAGAGATCATGGATGCATGTTGGCAGACATGGTAAATGAGAGTTCTTCACTTTTGTCTGAAGGCAGCAGGAAAGAGAGACTTCTGGCTAGGCTTGGGTCTTTGAAAACCTCAAAATCCACCCCGGTGACACATTTCTTCAACCAAGGCCACACCTACTGCAACAAGTTTGAACCTCATAATCCTTCTCAAGTAGTGCCACTCCCTATTGACCAAGTATTTAAATATATGAACCCATAGGGGCCAATCCTATTCTAACTACCACAAGGTTCTGCTACAGGATACATAATTTCACTAACCTGTAATATTTGGCTGGCTTTCTAACCAGGTATATTCTCCCTCTTGTTTAGAGGCTCTTAAGTTCAATTAGAAATTGTTGGTTAAGACTAAAGTATATGTGCTGCTACTTATGCCTAATGATAATGTTATCATGCCATGCTGGCTGTTACTGAAGTTCATAAACGTTAGAACTGGGTAGGACTGTTGGTTGCTTCCTTCCTTTGGAAGCTCAAATAGCACCTTCTGGTACTACAAAGTTAGTTCTTAGAGAGGAGGCTTTCAGGTCTGTTTCAGTTCTGTTCAGTTCTTTCTGAAGTCCATCTTGTTTTCAGCAATAAAAACTTACCTTTTGCCTCTGGGTGCAAGCAAGGGCAAAAAACAATAGTCTACAATGTTTTGGGATTCTCTTGGACAAATCTGACAAATGACTCAACAGAGGGTTTCTCATGCCTAGTGTTGGAAGTTTTATTATATGAGAGAAGCACTGTCAGTTTAGAAAGGAAAAGTTCATTGAAACTATATATGTATACACAGATTTAACACGTGTTATAGTTTTTTACATAGTTAATAATGTAGTTCCTTATGACTTTTCCAGACATCTTTCCTGTTATTTTACCCATCTTTCTCCTTGATTTGTATTTATCTCATCCTCCTCCCTAATTAGAGCTCACAGTTTCCCTCATTTACCCCATCAGATCATTTGTACCCTGTTATTCCCTTCTCTATTGCTTCTCCACCCCTTACCCCAACAATTACCCCTTATAATTATTTCAACGTTTGCTTCATGACTCTACAAGATGAAAGGTTCAGATAAAAATATAACCATATAATTATAGCATATCTGATCATTGTACTGTTCAAATTGTATTTTGTAAGGGCAATATGGGTAATTAAGATGAAATTGACACTTTGAGTTTTTGACCTGCCAAATAAGGACTTGAAATTTCATCACTTTAGCCTAAAAACAAGCAAAGTCTGAATAAACTGAAAAATATAGAAACTTTTCTGAGATTCACTGCAGAACCAGCGTAACATGGACACTGTTGCCCCAAGTATTAGAAAGAGACGTGCAGATACAAAGAATTACAATGATCTGAGGAGACATTCATGAATGTTCAAGGACTTTGAGATACTGCTAGTAACTCATTGTCGATAGGTCTAGGAGACTCAAACCTTTAGAGAACCTCGTTAAGATGTTTCTCAGACTCCTGTAATTTGTTAATTCTTTCCTCAACATACAATGAAATGGCTTTTATTATGACTCTCATCCCCAGTCCTCCCCTCCGTCTCTTGGTGGTCATGTTCCTCATTTCATTTCAATAGTTTCTTCCTTGTTCTTCAATGACACAGGCATCCCATTACCCACTTTACCACCTCCCATACTCTTCTTTCTAAACATATTTCCTATAAATATGTGTGTGTACACATGTATGTATGAATAGAGAAATAATAGATGATACATAGTAAATTATAAATAGAAGACAGACACACAGATAGACAGGCAGAAAGAAAGACAGAGATAGATAAATGCTAGACATAGATATATTGATGATAGATGATAGATTATAAATGAAAGATAGAGATAGATGATTAATAGATGAAAATGATTGATAGATATACATAGATAATAGATGATAAATAGATAAAATGATTGCTAGATTCAGATAGATGATAAATAGATGATATATAGATAAATGATAGATTTGCAGGTGAAAGAAAATATGCAATATGCATCTAAATTTTTTATTTATAATGATCTATAGTACCATCCATTTTTATCATGAAGGGCATAATTTTATTTTTCTTTATAACAGAATAACATTGTATTGTGTATATGTATCTCATTTTGATACACTAATTATTTTGCAGTGGACATCTAGATTGGTCCATGTCTTAGGTTCTGTGAATATTACAGCAATAATCCTGGCTGGATATGTAGGAATGGTACCATTTAATTATTTTTGGTAAATATCCAGAAATGGGGTAGCTGAAAATATAATAGCTTCACTTTTTAAAAGAACCACGACACTGATTTGAATGGTGTCTTCATGAGTTTACAGTCTCACTGCATTCTTCTATTCTCTTCTCCTTCCAATACTTATTACTTCTCTTCTTGATGCTAGGCATTATGACTGGAGTAATTTTTATGTCCTTTATAGATAAGGGTGGACAGTTTTCAAATGTGTATTGGTAATTTCTCTTTCTTTTGAGAAATTTTCCTTCATTAGCCTATTATTAGATGGAAGTTTTGTAGTTAATTTCATTTGATTTCTTCAGTTCTTTCTAAATTCTTGATATCAATAACAGATATGCAATCTGAAAAATTCTGTAGGATGTCTCTTCACTCGGCCATTTTTTATGCTATGCACAAGCTCACACCGTCCCAGTTTGTTAGTGTTCTTTACTGAGTCACTGCTGGCCTTTCCGTCCCACCTACCTTTGACTTCATCTTAGAGCACTTTCCACTGACTTCTCCTGGCATTTTCAAACTTTCTGGTTTTTGACTCTGAGTGAGTTGATTACAGGATGGGTAATACGGATTTATGTTTGTTATTGAACTAGTAGTTACCCTGTTTTCCAAGTACTGTTTGCTGAGGGTCTCTTTCTTTTTTTTTAATTGTGTATACTTTAGAAACCACTGGCAAAGACAAAAATGCCTTGAATGTGTGGATTTATTTCTGGGTCTTCTATTCTATTTCATTGATTTATACATCTGTTAGTCTCTCTCTCTCTCTCTCTCTCTCTCTCTCTCTCTCTCTCTCTCTTTCTCATAAACATGTTCTTCTGGATAGTACAGGTATGAAATTTAATTTGAGATGTGATGCTCCATTGTTGTTCTTTCAGTTTAGGTTTTACTTGGCTACTTAAGGTCCTTTGAAATTATATGTGAATTTTTAAAAATGTTTTCTATTCTATAAAGGGTTTTATTCAAATTTCAATTACATTGCATTTATAAGTTGAGTTTGGTAATATTGCCATTTCTTGGTATTTATTTGTTTTTGAAAATGTAAGATCACTCTATGTATTCTTCAATTTCTTTCTATGGCTTTTGTAAACCTTTATTGTTTTTAAAAATATTGTGTGTGAAACTATTTGTGAGACTATTTGTGAGTATGTGTAAATGAATTTAGCATGGGAGCTAGAGCTACAAACCATTGTGAGCCAACAGAATTGAGTGCTATAAAATGAACTCTGGTCTTCAGTGAGAGCAGTCTTCACTCTTAACATCAGAAGCATATTTCCAACTCCTCTTTAGTGTGTTAAACTTTTTCATTAAAAACTCTTTTGCCTTTTTGCTAGCATAGTCTTATCTATTACTTCAGTTGGTCTCATTTTATTGATTACATATTTATTTATTTATTTACTTGGGATTTTGAGACAGTATCTCATGTAGCTCAGGTTGTATTCAAGATGAAGTCTGTCTTCAATTCCTGATCCTACTCTCTCCATTTCTTTGGATTACAGGAATTACCACCACATCCTGTTTTTATTTCTTAAAATTTGAAACTATCATGGATAAGCTTACAGAAGCTTTTCAGATTTCAGATAAATGGGCTTTTCAGAAGCCCATTTATCAATTGTTTATCTTAGAGCCTGAGCCATTGGAGTTCTAGTTCTATTTAGGAAATATCCCCCTGTTACAATGAGTTCAAGGCTCTTTCCCACTTTCTTTTCTATTGGATTCAGTGTATCTGGTTTTGTGTTGAGGTTCTTGATACACTTGGACTTGAGCTTTGTGCAAGGTAACAAATATGGATCTATTTTAGTTTTTCTACATACAGATCAGCACCATTTATTGAAGATGCTTTATTTTTCCATTCAATGTTTTTGGTTTCTTTGTTAAAGATGAAGTGATCATAGGTGTGTGGGTTTATTCAGTAGCATGTGTTTTTTTATCACTATTGCTCTCTAGTACAGCTTGACATCGGGGATGATGGTTACCCCAGAAGTCATTTTATTGTTAAGAATTGTTTTGGTTTTTCCATATAAAGTTGAGAATTGTTCTTTCCATGTCTGTGTTGAGATCATGATGGGGATTGTGTTAAATCTGTTGATTGCTTTTGGCAGGATGGACATTTTTACTATGTTAATCCTAACAATCCATGAGCATGGGAGATCTCTCCATCTTCTGAGGTCTTCTTCAATTTATTTTTTCAGAGATTTGAAGGTCTTCTCATGCATATCATTTATTTGTTTAGTAACAGTTACTCCAAAATATTATATATTATTCATGGCTATTGTGAAGGGTATTGTTTCCCTATTTTCTTTCTCAGCCTGTTTATCATTTGCATAAAGGAAGGTTATAGATTTGTTTGAGTTGTTTTTATATCCAGCAACTTTTCTGAAGTTGTTCATCAGCTGTAGAACTTCTCTGATAGATATTTTGGGGTCAGTTATGTATACTGTCATATTATCTGCAAATAGTAATACCTTGATTTCTTTTCTAATTTGTATCCCCTTAATCTCCTTTTCTTGTCTTATTGCTTGCTCTAGCTTGAACTCCAAGTACTATATTAAATAGATACAGAGAGAGTAGTCAGCCATTATTGTCCCTGATTTTAGTGCTATTGCTTCAAGTATGTCTCTATTTAATTTGATATCGATTGATGGTTTGCTGAATATTGAATTTATTCTGTTTAGATAAGGGCTTTGAATTCCTGATCTCCCCAATATTTTTAATATGAATAGGTGTTGTATTTTCTCAAATGCTTTTTGAGCATCTAATGAGATGATCATGTATTTTTTTTTCTTTGAGTTTCCTCTTAGCACTGATTTCATTATGTCCCCTAAGTTTGGATAAGTAGTAGCTTCTTTTTCATTGAATTCTAGAGAGCTTTTAATGTCTTTCTTTATCTCTTCTCTGACCAAGTTATCATTGAATAGAAAGTTGTTCAGTTTCCATAGGTATGTGGGCTTTCTGTTGTTTTTATTGTTATTGAAGTCTAGCCTTAGTCTGTGGTGATTTGATAAGATGCATAGGATTATTTCAATCTTCTTGTATCAGTTGAGGCTTGTTTTGTGACCAATTTTATGGTCATTTTTGGAGAACGTTCTGTGTGGTGCTGAGAAGAAGGTATATTCTTTTGTTTTAGGATGAAATATTCTGTATATATTTGTTAAATCCAATTGGTTCATAACTTCTATTAGTTTCACTATATCTTTAAGTTTCTGTTTCCATGACCTGTCCATTGGTGAGAGTGGGGTGTTAAAGTCTCCAACTATTATTCTGTGAGGATAAATGTGTGTTTTGCTTTTTAATAAAATTTCTTTTGTGAATATGGATGCCCATGCATTTGAGACATAGATGTTCACTGAGACGTAATCTTGGTGGCTGTTTCCTGTGATGTATATGAAATGTCCTTCCCCATCTCATTTGATAACTTTTGGTTGAAAGTTTATTTTGTTAGATATTAAAATGGTAACTCCCATTTGTTTCTTGGGACCATTTGCTTTGAAAACTTATTTACAGTCTTTTACTCTGAAGTAGTGTCTATCTTTGTCATTGAAGTGTGTTTCTTATATGCAGCAAAATGCCAGATCCTGCTTTTGTATCCAGCCTGTTAGCTTATGTCTTTTAATTGGGAAATTAAGTCCATTGATGTGGAGAGATATTAAAGACTGATGACTGTTAGTTCTTGTTATGTTTGGGGTAGAAGGTGGTAGTGTGTGTGTGTGTGTGTGTGTGTGTGTGTGTGTGTGATTCTCTACTTTTGGGGTTGTTGTGAGGTGATTAATTTCTTATTTTTACTTTGGTGCTGATACTCTCCTTGTGTTGGAGTTTTCCTTCAAGAACCCTCTGTTGGACTGGATTAGTAGATATATATTATTTTAATTTGGTTTTCTCATAGAATATTTTAGTTTTTCCATTTATGATGATTGAGAGCTTTGCTGGGTATAGTAGCCTAGGTTGGCATTTGTGTTCTCTTAGGGTCTGCATAAAATCTGTCCAGGATCTTCTGGCTTTTGGATTCTCTGTTGAGAAGTCTTGTGTAATTCTGATAGGTCTGCCTTTAAATGCCACTTGGCCTTTTTCCCTTACAGATTTTAATATTCATTCTTTGTTCTGTGAATTTAATGTTTTGATTATTATGTTATTGGAGTATCTTCTTTTCTGTTCTTATCTATTTGGTATTCTGTAGGCTTATTGTACTTTTATGGCCATCTTTTTCTTTGGGTTGTGGAAGTTCTCTTCTATGATTTTTGTTGAATATGTTTTCTGGCCTTTTGAGCTGGGAATCTTAGCTCGTCTATTCCTACTATTCTTAGGTTTGGTCTTTTTATGTGTGTCCTGGATTTCCTGGATGTTTTGGGATTAGGAGTTTTTATGCTTTATATTTTCTTTGGCCATTGTGTCAATATCTTCTATTGTATCTTCAAAGCCTATGATTTTCTCTTCCATCTCTCGTATTATGTTGGTGATGCTTTTGCAACTGTAGATCCTGACCTCTTTTCTAGGTTTTCCCATTTCCAGGGTTGCCTCTATTTGTGATTTCCTTATTATTTCTATTTCCATTTTTAGGTCTTGGACTGTCTGTTTCAATTACTTTACCTGTTTAATTATGTTTTCCTGTATTTCTTTAAGTGAGTTATTTCTATCCTCATGAAAGGTCTCTATTATCTTCCTGAGATGGGATTTTATGGTCAGCATCAGGTTTTTCAGGTGTGTTGTAGTATCCAGAGCTTGTTATGGTGGGAGAGCTAGGGTCTGACAGTGTCAAAACAAATTGGCTTCAGTTGGTGATGATCTTGTGCTTGTTTCTGGCCATCTGGTTATCTCTGGGGTTAGCTGTCTGGAGCTTTCCTCCTGTGTCCCCTGGTTAGAGCGGATCTCCTGAAATATCTGTGGCCCTGGCTGCAGCAGGTCTCCAGGGAGACCTGCAGAATTATGTGTTCAAAGAGAGGGCCAGACACGCCGATCATCCCCGGTATAGGTGCAGACAGGAAGAGAAATCTATTTCTTTTTAAGTAGTCTTATTGCTCTACTTAAGCCTTTGAACACTATATTGAGTAATGAGCAAAGAGAATCAGTTAAGCAAAAGGAAAAGAGGAAGTTGTAAGAACAGAGTAATGCTTAACATAGTGAAATTATTCTCTATCATGCTACATGAATGGTTACATTAACATTATGAATGTTAGATGGCACATAGTCAACACATCTATACACAATGGACTTCAGGTGATAAGTATTAACCATTTTAACTTTACCAATACTAAAAATTATTCTACTGGAGTGCAGAATGTCAGTCATAGAGTAGAAGAAGATAGTCAGGTTGTCACAAGGAGTATAACTGTACTTTCTACAAAGCTTTGCTGTAACTCAATACTCTAAAACATTTTTTTAAACTGAAAAATAAGCCCTAGGGCCTGAAGAAAGAATGGAAACAAGGAATCTCAGGAGGTAGAAGGTGGGGGGTTCCTCTAGAATGTACCAGAGACCTGGGAGGTGAGAGACACTCAGGACTCAGAGGGTGGGATCTTAGATGCAATACCCAACAGTAGGGAACAATAGGGATAGGGAACTTGTAGAGTCCACCTCCAGTAGAAAGATAGGGCATGAAGCAGAGGGATGGGGCTGCCATCACACAGTGAAAACCTCTGACCCTGAATTGTCTCTGTCTAAAAGAACTGCACAGACAAAAATGGAGAAGAGTTGAGGGAAAGGAAGTCCAGTGACTGGCCCAAATTGGGATCTAACTCAAGGGGAGGCTCCAAGTCCTGACAGTATTACTGATGCTATTGTGTGTTTACAGACAGGGGCTTATGATGACTGCCCTCCAAAAGGCCCACAAAGCAGGTGAAAGAGTCAGATGCAGATATCTACACCCAACCAATGAACAGAAGCTGGGGACCACTATGGTTGAATTAAGGAAAAGTTGGAAGAAGCTGAGGAGGAGCTGGAAGGAAGCTCCCATAGGAAGACCAGCAGTCTCAACTAACCTGGACCCCTGAGATCTCTCAGACATTGAGCCACCAACCAGGCAACATACACTAGCTGATATGAGGCCCCTTACACATACAGCAGAAGACTACCTGATCTGGCCTCAGTGAGAGAAGATGAATCTAATCGTTGAGAGACTTGAGGCCCCAGGGAATGAGGAAGGTTTGGTGTGGGGGACCTCCTCCTGGAGACAGGGGAGGAGGATTGTGAAGAGGAACTGTTGGAGAACATACTAAGAGGGGGATGACAACTGGACTGTAAAAAAGGATTAAGGAATAATAATAATAAAAACCAAGAAAATTATAGATATAGATATAGAGATAGATAGATATAGATATAGTTATAGATATAGATATAGTTATAGATATAGATATAGATACAGATACAGATACAGATACAGATACAGATACAGATACAGATATAGTTGTGACTAATTGTGACTACTCGAGTTTAATCCCTGGAACCCACATGATAAAAACAGAGAACTAACTCCCACAAGTTTTACTCTTGTCTACATGTTCAAAAACAGAGACACACAGACACACACACACACACACACACACA
This sequence comes from Rhynchomys soricoides, assembly GCA_019843965.1. Classification (NCBI taxonomy): domain Eukaryota; kingdom Metazoa; phylum Chordata; class Mammalia; order Rodentia; family Muridae; genus Rhynchomys; species Rhynchomys soricoides. The sequence continues at coordinate 33,446,777 of JADRCH010000005.1, read as the reverse complement.
CACACACACACACGAAAAAGAGAGAAAGAAGTAAATAAATCAAAAAACAAAACTTAATGGCATTAGTAATTGATTGCTTTGTTTTTACTAGTTCAAATAACCTGATCTGTTTAATGTATTCTGACTTTAAATATGCCCACTTAGCTCAATTACCTCATTAATCAGATATATTTACTCCCCAATTTTTCTTTTTCACTTTTGAACATATTACTTTTTCTTTCTTTATTCTTTCCCTTTACTTTTTCCAGATTTACAAAGAGATGTATACGATACTATTTGTTTACATTTTCATTAATTGTTTTTAGAAGAGATGTACTTTTATTTCAGAAACCAGTTTTAAATCACTTATAATTATTAATATGCTGATACCTATCTTCAATATCTCTGTAATATATGGAGGTTCCCCTTTCTAACTAGATGTGGGTTCTTAGCCCTCAAATTATCAATAACATAGAAATCTGAAATACAGATTTACAACTACAGAGCTGAAAATATTTTTTTACCAAATCATGAGATTTTATTATTATGAAATGAACTGTACAATATCAACAAAGTAAAACTTTAAAAACTTGGTACCTTAAATATAGGTGATTTTTAGAATTTGAATTTTTAAATCTGATTAAGTTCTATTTATTGCACACTAACTTTGAGGCCTGGAAAAATTACAAATCATATTTAACTCTCTATATTTTAAAGACAAAATAGCTATAGACACTGCATTTAGTTAAATAAAATAGACATGATATGAATCATTTTAAATCAATAGCACTTAATTTGCATGTGATAAATGTTAGCCATAGCACTGTAAATGAAAGGAGCGAAACATTTTTGCATTTTTATGGGAATATCAGTAGAGTATGCATTCATTTTAGTGCTGAAGATTAAAAATTAGTACCAGCTGCATTGTTTTAGCTCAGGAAGGAAAATGAAATTGGCCAAAGTGGTGAGAGTGCATCACTCAAAATTATATCCAACAATTCTCTTTAGTGAACTGACAGAGCATACACAGAACAATGAGTTTTCACAGAAGACCAAGCATTTCCAATATAAGAGAATCTCTCCTCTGGCACCAGTTCTGCAAGTCAGAGAAAGAATAGAGCCATGAGTCATGGGGTAAAGGCTAAGAGGCATGTTTCTGTGTGGGATTCTCATGGTTGTGTATGTTCTGCATGGGTGAGAGATTAGAATACAATAAAATACTTTGAGAAGATGCCTGCAGGAGACCTTCAAATATTAACAACAGAGAAACCAAACAGCAAAATCAAACCAGCAAGAAATAGTGTCTAAGTAGCTTAGTGGCAGATATTAATGATATCTTAAAGTTGCTATAAAACATTTTGAGAATGGGGTTTACCCAGAATCCCCTATGGAAATGCCATGAAGAAATTGAAAGTAGTCCATATACCTTTTAGGGTGACACTGCAAGTCTGTGATACATTCACAATTTTGTTGTAAATCTCATATTTCAGAGAGAAAACTTAAAAAATACTTAATTTAATAATAATAAGCTGTTATATTATTGTAGATAAATTTACAAGCTGTTTCAGAAAAATGACATCATACAACAATAACCAACACGATTATTTTAAGTTTCCTGATAATGAATTAATCAGAGATAGACAGCCCTTTAAAATTAGCTAGTTTTGACAGTTTCTTTTGTTTCTCTTTCTAATATTATATTTGATAAATATGATTCATAAGTACTTACTGCAATTCTTCAAAGATATGAATTTATTTTAATAAAATATTTCATATATACCAGCAGAGTAGCTATAGGCTGTCTTACAGGATAAAATTCATTTTGACATTATTAAACAAATGGCTCAATTATGTGATTTCTTACAAAGGAAAACATATTAATCTGCAAAGTTGAAATCTGTTTTCAAAATCATCTATAATTTGAGCCTGGAATTAGGACCATTTGTCTGAGTACATTGAATTTATGGCATATTTTTCATTCTTTGTACATAAACTGGATTTATGAAAAACATCATCTGGAAAATACTAATGGATTTTCTGTTTTATAGGTAGAAAAACGGAGTTGTGAGGAAATGAAATGCTTTCCCCAATTCATCTTGCAAAATGACAGTGAAATTGAGTGATAATGTATGTGCCCTAATTCATGTTTAATTCCCATTATGTCTGGCTTTCTTTATGCTTGCATCTTACTACTAATATATTAGAATTGCTGGCTTACAGAAACTGTCTCAGAAAATGTGACTATCCTCAAGGAGCATTAATACTGTTATCCTACAAGGAAGATTTTAAAGGACTTAGTAGATATATTTTAAACTAGATAAATAATGGCTAAATATAAAATAAAAGACCTGACTATGTGAGATGTTTATTCAATCAACACTATCAATTTATAGGTTTAAGTTTTTTCTTGTTAGAGTATAATTTTATCACTAAATATTTGTCCCTTTAAAAAAATAAAGTTAAAGAACAAGTAACAATTTAATGAAATAAAATATTTATAATGAAGTTGTAATTTGTAATCTGCAGATCATGGAAATAGAGAGGGAAAGAACAAGTTCATAAATGCTTAAAATCAGTCACACAAAAAAGAATAGAGTAAAAATAGGAACAGAGAAATGGGGGAAATCAACAATACATTCTGTAAAAAGATTAAAATATAATAATAAAAATGAATAAATTTTTAAAAAGATAATTTAAAATACAAGTTAATGGTCCAAAAAAAAAAATACATTCTGAGAGCCAAGATCTACAAAGGACACTATGTAGAGTGACAGGCCTTTGGTGCATCTAGAAAAACAGTTAAAACTTATTGATAATAAGTTACTGCACAAAATTATTTTATATAACATCAATAAAAATTAGAATTTGTAAAACTGTCAAATAAGTACCAAAAAAAAAAGAAGCAGGATTAATTTAGTTGTGCATGAATATGTGTGTGTTTGTGTGTTTGTGTGTGTGTGTGTGTGTGTATTTCTCACACAGAAATATGAAACTGGAAAATGCAGCCATAGGATACTTATGTAGAAAGTCATCTTATGTTATGATGCCAAATTCTATCAATTTAATCTTTATGTTCTTCATTAATTCTACTAAACATCTTTGTTACATATTGCAAAAACATGTTCTAAACCTATGAGATGACAACATGCTTAGAATAGCCAAGAAACGCTGACAAATAAAGTGAGAGGCCAGCCAAGAACATAAAGGAAATATTTGAAAAGTATAAATTGACAATTTTTATTATGCCAAAATTATATATTAAAACTAAACATAAAGAAAAGTATACATTTAAGAATTCTAAAAGTAAGTAGACACCTCATCCAAGAAGACAATTTGCAAATAAGTGCCTGTCATTGTATCAAACATCATTTCTCAGCTATAAATTGAAGACTAAAAACAGTGAAATACCTGTCAGTGTTAATTGTGGACAAGAGTGTTTTCAGATTGTTATAGTGATAAGCATTGTATTTGCAAGGATTACTAGATATTTGCTGTATCAATTAAACTCTTACATTTATATGAAATTTAAACACAGTCATTTATATAATCTTAATCATAATAACTAAATAACTAAGAAGCTACCAAGATTGCTGTTGCTCTTGTCTCCAAAATCTTGAAAATTACAACCTCTTATTGAAGATACCACATACTTCAAACACTGGAATTGAAGAAATCAAGTTGAACTGACCTGGAAGTTCCTTCCTGGGGACTATTTCTTCTAGCATTTGTAGGTGCAATGAAGGCTACACGGAAAGAAAATCAAGCAACAATTCAATATAGAAGTAAAGCCTATGAAGGTCAACAATAACTAATAGAGCAAAATGTCCCCATGGGTGTAATAGGGGCAATTATATCAAGGCAGCAACCAATACCCATCAAAGGTCCATTATTTAAGAAAGAACTCCTGACTAGTAAATCTATCCCACTACCCAAAGGTTTGAAATCATGAAGTCTAGAGAAGAACCTACTACTAACACTTGCTTAAACCAGTATAGTTCCAATACCATTGTAAATACATGTCTTATGTCCACAGGAAATTATACTTACTGCTCTTAATCAAAGAATCTTCTTTTTGCAGTAGACTCAGACCAGAACAGAAAGTCATGTGTAGCCAAAATGTAGGGAACACCCAACCCTGGGATGCCAACCCTTAATGAAATATCTACAATGCAACACTTACTTCTAAGGCTCAGGGAACATAGCAGAGGAAGTAGAGAAAATCTGTAAACACCAAAGGACCAAAAAATGTACAATGAGATAGTATCTTCCAATATAACAGGGAAACTATACACACAAAATCTAAACATGACCTACACAACACCAGTTGGCCTGACAATGTGGATGGTGGAGATTTCATAAAACCCTACCCCTTGATGAAGAGCTATAGGCAATTAATTACTGTTTAGAAAGTAAGAAACATCCTTATAACCCTTCTGATAGGCTAACTAATACCAATTTGGCTGTCTAAACAAACACATACAAGCAATGATGAATGGGCTCACCAGGCTTTGGCTTTGTCTCTCTGTCCTTTGCCATCCTCTCCTACTTCTCTTTCTGCATATGTGTGACAGTGACTAAAGAAGAGCTCATCTATTTGAGAGAGTGAGAAGGGTGGGAGGGATGGAAATTCTATAAAGAACTCTTACAAAATTCTAATAAATAAATTAATGAATAAACACATAAATAAATAAAATGGACACATATAACCTCCCCTCAAAGCATACACATACACACACTCAAATACACACACACACACACACACACATACAATGCCACTCAAGTAACTAATAAAATGTGATATATCAATAACATCAAATTATATTTGTAACTAAAAATAATTGAGCCACAATAATATATGATTAATGTCCATAACACATATTTGTCTAAGTGAAAGAAAACAGTCTGAAAATGACACAGTAGTTTCAGTTGTTTAACATGGTTAAGTGACCAAACTGTAGAGATGCTTCTTTTAAAGCATGCTTTCAGGGACTTGTAATCATAGAGAAATACACAAAAGATATTTGAGAGATTTTGATTATTCTGTATAACAGCATAATCATGGATATATATCATACTTTGGATCTGTAAGTTTAGAGCAGAAAAGATATGCAAATTTAAAAAATAATTCAGACAAGTGGAGCCTAAGAGGAAATGCAGAATGAGCTGTAAAACTTTATGAAATTTTGGAGTTTATGAGGCAATCTTATTTGGAAGGGTAGAGCATGCTGGGTTCTAATCTATAAAACTCTAGAAATTATTTGAACATGCAGGCAGTATGTAAGCACTATGTTTTTGCTGATAAACTTGATTTTCAGAAGCCTATGCCCTAACATTTCTGACACTGCTATGTATTTACTGCAATTCATCAGTTGAACAAATGAATAGCAGACAGCAGAAAGCATGTCTTAGCTTAGGAAGTGGAAATTTGCAGAATTATTAGACTTATTAGAAATAGATAAGTAGAGTCACACACATGGCAAGAGGTGAGATTTGTAGACTTTAAGAAGAATTTATGTATTTCTGAGCACAGAAAAATATGCAAGTTTGGAAAAATTCATAGATGTGTACATATGTGTGAGAATCTATGATTTGTCTGTCTGTCAATGTACACATTATAGATAATGCTATCCCAGCAGAAGTGAGCTTGTGTACTGTCCAGACATGTTTTATTCCTATCATCAGTAAAAGGAGCCAGAAATCTCAGAAGACAAATAGAAAATTCCTGAAAAGAATTACCCATGAGATTCTAGAACAGCTTCCTGAAACTACAAAGCTAAGAAGTTAGAACAAGACTTTTTAAATATCTACAATGATGAAATGTGTGAAAGCTATAGTTTTCAATGGTCTTCTAGAAATCCATGAGCATTATCAAACTGTTTACTGAATTACTGTCAAATTTAAAATAAGTATCCACTAGTACATAATCAGTTGTGAGTAAGTGGAAGAGATCTCAGTACAATATACAATTTGTTTCATTAAACTAAAAAAAAGAAAAGAAAAAACTTTTTAAGAGGTTTCATGTGATGTAGTAAATTTTTATTAATTATTATTATTTTATTGTAGTGGCATTTTAAAAAATTATATTTTAAAATATTAAAATATTAGGAACTATTAAATTGCCTAAGAATTATCTTTTTTCTATGCAGAATAAAACTAGTCAATATCCAAAGAGATAATGGAGTAGAATGGCATTGTATTTTGCTATACAATGTTCATATTTGAAATTAATGAAAAAAATTGCTTTCATAGTTCTGAAGAAAAAGTATATAAAGTAGAATTATATAAATAGCACCACTGTCACTTATTAAAGAGTATTTTACTAGACATATGTTTTACAAAAAAGTTTTTCCCCTGAATCCTTTGTCAGGAGTCATGATCACTCCATCAGAACAAGGAAGAAAGGAAATCAAGTGTAAGGCAAAGGCTTCAGGGTACAAAGGCTCTGATCCATGGCACAGGAAATACATTTCAGTCTGACATTTGTTCAGAAGTCCAGAGGTCATTCACAGTAGTTCAAATCAAGAGGACAGACAGCTTCAGGAGAAATGCCTTCAAGAGAGAAAGAGCAAAAAAGCATTTCCTTAATGTGATGTATTAAGATGGAATGTTCATTATTGACATTAGTTTGGTGGGTAATTAATAATAAGCTCAACAAGTAAAAAAAAAGGTGGGGGTGATTTTTAATGCCTGGAATACCAAAGGCTCGTTAGGAATTAATTATGGTACATTATTAATTTAATTGTTAGCAATATATAATCTCAGTAAGGTATTCTTAGGTTTGGAATCAAAAGATCAATACGTTACATAAATCACAAGAAAAAGTAATTTTTTAAAGAAGTTCATCTATGCTGTTGATTTAAGCACTATGTCTACATCCTCTTTACTGTAAAATCAGTATGTAAAACTGAAAAAAGTTCAAGTATTATTTTATGTATAATTCTTATAAATTAAGATATATATTTAAAGAACTTCCCTATAAATAGCAAAATCTAGATGGCATAGGGACTTAGCTATGGTTCTAATATATTCCAGGGCAACTGAAATGATAACATTGGAAACCTGTAATCTTTTATCAATAATCAATTTTTATAACAATTGAAGATTTACAAAGTAGATTTAATTCAGAGTTCTTATGCAATGGATACATTTATTGGGAAGATATTTTAAAATTGAATGTAATGATGTATATGCTCTAGTTATGGGTAACTAAGGGACAATTAGGAGAAGCAAAAGAATATTGTTTAGTATGAACTCAAGTTACTGACTGTGGGAAGCCAACTTCAATCTGGGAAGAATAAAGATCTCCAGAATTGTAGCATATGATTCTAAGCAGTTGAAGAGATCTTTTTTTTTTTTAATTGAGTAAGTAGAGAGAAATGAAAGAAACATGAGAACTCACAGTTTTTCTCTGGGTGGAAGAAACAATAGTTGTAAACTCAAGGATATATTACAAAATTGCGTTTAAAATTTTTCTTTGTCTCATGGAGCCTTGGGCAAAAATTTAAACCTATTTTCATTTTCATTATCCTCCAACACAGTATACAGCAATCAGAAATAAATACTATTGAAGATAATTATATTTGAAAATAAGAGAGTGGTAGAAGTAAATGTGGTCAGCCAGCAAAGAATTCAGAGATATGTGGTCTTTAATTTACTACAGTATAGTCGTCTGTTTGTCTGTCCATCTGTCCATATATTATCTATATATCATTTATCATTATTGGTTGTGACTATATCTATATGCCTCTTTTTCCTGCCCTTGTAACAATAATACTTCTTTTTACAATGGAATATATTTATATACTCTATTCCTGCAGAAGCCCATCACCTTGTATTGATGTAAAACAATTGAATACATTTTATATGTGATAATTCCTTAATTTTTCTTGGAAAATGATTTTTTGAAAAATAGCCAAGCTCCAAATTTAATTTAATTTTGGAAAAATTTCATTAAATATATGCAATTTTATTACACATTATCAGTAGTTACTGATCAGATGTAGTAACATAATTATGGCCCAGACAGCTTCTGAATGCCAAGATATCTCAAATACCACTTTTCTAAAATTTAACCCTCCTTATTTCTATCTGAACTCTTAACAAGAATAAATGAAAATATGTATGTATATTATGCTTCCTCTTTATGCATAAATCAGTGTTTTTTGTAAATATTCTGATGTTAAAAAAGAAACAGAATGCTAGTTGAATGCCCCTGCCACCATACACAAGCTAGAAGCTCATATTACATGTGAGCTTCATCACATTGTCCCCTTTACAAAATACTTCATTATATGACAGTGTTTTTATGATTTTGCTGTTGAGTCTCTTTATGTCTTTCCCATGTGGTATATGTGTATAGGTTATGTGTGTCCATGTCTATCTAGCAAAGTGACAAGGGCTTTCTCAAGAGCAAAAAGCTCTTCGTAGTCATTTACATATTTATGATACCTAGAAACACACAAGGAAATTCATAATTATTAAATTGTAGGCTTGTCAAGAGAATGAGAAATAAATGAAAATGCATTGTGAGTGTATAATCTTGTAATTTTTCCAGTTTTTTCACTACTGGTTTCTATATAAGCTTATTTGGGACTGTAATGCTTAACTGCAAAGATGTACTGTAAATATTTCCCTATTATGTTTTTGATAGTTTAACTGATACTGATATTTTCTAGTCATCTGAGTACTAGTTGTTTCATGGGCCATAGGTGTAGACAGATACCTGGATCACAGTGTCTAATCAGTAAACTGCATTAAGTGTAACCACTATTTGGCTTCTAATCTACATGTCTTCCTTGTTTAAGCCTCTCATTTCCTTCTTTCTAAGTTCTCTTTACCAGCCTTGGACCTTCCTCCAATCTTCACTACCTGATTCAGTGACTGATATCATGCCAATTCCACTGTGTACACAAACAAGGCCACAATATTATATTTCTTAAAACTGTAACAGAATATTATTAGGATTATACAATGAACTGCAGTAAACCCAAAGGGGGTCTGTGTAATTAGCCTAGAATTGAGTGTACCTTGACACGTTTATACTTGTAGATACCTACAACAGTACACTGTCTTCTTGCTACAGTTCATTTCATGTCTGTTCAGTAGTTGGCCAGCAAAAAGTGAACTCAATGTTTCTGGTGTTCATTTTTTTTCATGTTTCAGTTGGGTTTTTTTTTTTAATATTTTGAGGAGTTTGTTTGTTTAGTTTACTATATATAACTGCTTTTTGGGAGAGACAGAAACCAAGAGAGACAGAGGCAGAGAAAGAAAGCGACAGAGAGAAAGAAAAGACAGAACAGGAAATTAGGTGGCTGGAGATGATCTAGGAAGTGTTTGGGGAGAAAATACAATAAACTAAGTTGTTTAAAAGTAGTTTTAATTTTTTGTTTTTGAAATTATAGCCAGGCAGCAGTGGTGTACACCTTTAATCCCAGCTAGTTCTCAAGCTGTCAGTCATGTCTCCTTTGAGGGTTGAAAGACGCTTTCACAGGGCTCACATATCAGATAGCCTGCTTAGCAAATATTTACATTATGATTCATGACAGTGGCAAAATTATAGTTATGAAATAGTAATAGTAATGATTGTATGCTTGGATCACCACAACACGAGGAACTGTGTAAAGGGGTTGCAGCATTAGGAAGGTTGAGAACCACTGATCTAGCTAATCGAAGCTTTGTTGCAGAGCCTTCATGAACAAATTCCTCAGGACAACTACCCAGAAAGCCTTTCCCATCCCAATACCAGTAAGAAAACTCCCCCTTACACTGACTTTCAGGAATGCTACAACTCTTAAAAATACTCCTTGATTACTCCTTAGATTATAATTATGTATGCATATTTCACCCTAAAGTATATATTAAATGAGTGAAAATCAATTAATATAGTTGACTATAGCACATATATCAAAATTGGAATGTATCTGGCTGTCTTCTGCACCCAAAAGAAAATTAAAAGGTTGAGCAAATTGCTTGAAAGGCATAATAAGGTTTGTAAAGCCCAGAAAACATTAGTATTAGTATCTAAGCAACCCAGAGAGAAAGTGTTTTTTTTTTTTGGTCTGATGAGCTCAATTGAAAAAAAAGAAAAGAAAAGAAAAAAGACAAAGGAGGTACATGCTTTAAGAGAAAAATTACTGGCAATTATAGCTCACTTTCAGATAAACGAAATTAAATCTTAGATCACCATGTCTGTCACTCAAACCTTTCTTAAGGTGCTTAGAAGGAGGAGAAACTCCTCTATTTGAGACATTTTGCAACTTCTAAAGAAGATTAGAGGAAGATAAATATCTTTACCTGAGTTGGAATGACAAACAAACTGTAAGGGTAGTGGTTTACCCCAAACTAGGCTACCTGCTAAAGGAGTATTACTGACCCTAAGTTCATCATGGAGAAGACCATGAAAAAGGGCTTCATAAAAGAAAACAACTGGCATTGGTCTCAAATAAATACACCCAGGACAGACTCAGTCAAGACAGTGGTGTGAGTATGTCTGTGTCCATATCTGTGTCAGTGTGTCTGCACAGATATATTCTTCTTATTTCCTTTGTAAGGTGTATCCTACCTATGCCTTTGTATCCAGGCATAACTTGTTTTCTTCTTTGGAAAACAAGGAAGAAACTACTGTAGAGAACTGTTCGCACTCCATATTGGGATAGATTAATGGAGAGATAATGGAGGTAGTAAGAAGTTCTAGGAGCAAAAGACCCAGTAATAATTCCCCGAGGTCACATGGAGAACAGTTGTCCAGGTGCAGCAGTATCCCTAGACTAAAGTCACAGGCACACTTATTGACAATCTACTTCTCAAATATTTTGCATGAATTCAGAATCTATCATCAAGAACTTTAATTGATCTTTTGACCAATCCATTGTTCAGAAAAGTCTTTTTGTGTACACCCTTGACTACCAAGTTGTTGTAACTATTTTACCTTCCCTTCATCTTTTGTACCCTTCACAATCTAAATGTCATAAAAGTTTGTTATTCTGATATTATAATATTGAATAATTCTCCATAGGGTTTTCCTACCATGTTGTGAGAAATTCCAATACAGTGCATCTTATGTTAACCTGATAGAAGCATTCCATTTGTTTTCTTCTGGGACACTGACTAATGCAACTGTAAGGAATAAGGGAGGGATGGGGAAATGTAGGCAGGACGTGATAGACTAAGAACATAGAAATTCTTAAAAAGTATAAAATGATTAAAATGCATCCCAAAATTTCAATGACAAGACAGTAAAGACTGCCTTTAATGCAACCATAAAAGGCAAACATTGTTCCCCTCTTACCATGTTTTACACTTTTCTGGCTGTCTTGGTTAAGGTTTTATTGCTATGAAATGTCACCATGACCAAGGTAACTCTTATAAGGACATGTAACTGGGTTGTCTTACAGGTTCAGAAGTTCAGTTCATTATCATCAAAGTGGGAAGCCTGGCAGCTTTCAGGGGCATGGTACAGGAGGAGCTAAGTGTTCAGCATCTTCATTTGAACAGGCACTAGGAGAAGACTGGCTTCTAGGTAACTAGGATGAGGGTCTTAATGCCCATGCCCACAGTGACACACTTCCTCCAACAAGGTCATACCTACTCCAACAAGGCCACACCTCCAAATAGTACCACTCCCTAGGCCAAGCATGTTCATTCACTACACCGGGCTCCAGATTTCTCATAGCTGCTACCATACGGTTAAGCCTCTTCATGCATGGCCCTTCCACTCATCCTGCCCTAAAATGTCCATTTGAAGACTTTGGTAAGAGAAAGTTATTAATCTTCAAAACAAAGGGAGATAAACTCATTTGAAATTAAGTGTGAAAAAAAAGGTGTTCTAGGTGAACTTTTCCAAGAAAGATAAATTGTCTTTCATCAGAGTTTTGACTGAGCCTTTACTCTCCTAAAGGTATGTACATTTTAATGTGAATGGCTTGTTAAGTATGAAAGATATATGCACGTACCTATAAGATTATTGAACTTGCTAGATATGTTCTATAACTGTCTTGTTTCTAACACAACAGCCTCTACTGTGATATTCTTGAGTAAAAGTAGCTTGGTTAGATCATAATCATAAATGACATGTATTTTTAATCACCAAATATTTTATGTAAATAATAGGAACAAGGAAAATGCCTAAATTGTGGAATTATAATGATAAATTAGACATTCTTCATTGAAATTCCTTCTACAATGAAAATATCTAATTTAGGCTAATTAGCTAATACTATACCTCAGAGTTATTATCTCCATTGGAAAGACCTAAAACCATTGTTTCATATATTTTAGTAAATTTTTTACAACATATAAATATGTTATTTTCATCTAAAAATATCTGTAATTGTATGTTTTCAAAAATTCTCCCTATTGTATTTTTATACATAACTGTGGTTATTTTATTGAAGTACTTGACAACTAGAATTAATTGCTAAATTGTCTTAATGGGGAGCTAAATGTGTTAAATTATACATAATAGTTTTCTGTCCTATCATACCCTTTTGCTAGGAATTTAAGATTTTAGTGTCATGTGTCAATTCACTGTACACTGGTGAGGCTACTGCTATTATGAAAATTAATACTGCCATTATTTCTTTGTTGTGAATTATTATACAAGTTTTCAAAATTTTCTGAACTGCTTCAATTATTCAACTACAGTTTTTAGATGTAGTTGAGCTCTTATGAAGGAAGGAGTGAAGGAGATGTGGAAGGGACAGAGAGAAAAGAGGGTGAATTGGGTAGATTTCCTATTTCAAGCTTTCTTTGTAATTCTTTCCAAGTGGTGGAAGGATCCCCTCAATTACTGCAGATGATTTATCAAAGCAAAATTATGGACAACCTAAGTTCACATTCTCCTCAAATAAAGATCTCGACCTTTGACAAACTAGTGTCAACTCCTTTACTCAAAATCAGGCTGGCAACACTCTCTAGATCTTAATCTAAATTGCATGTACCCTTGCCTTCCTCTCCCTTCCCATTCATCCTATTCCATTAGTGAATTCACTGGCACCCTTTTTTATGACAGAACTGGTACAAGAATCATCATATCAGGGGAGCCTACTCTGGTGATATGGTATCCAGAAAACTGTCTGTAATGCAGAAACAAGTTGTTTTCATGATTAATAGTAATGATCTTGTTACTTATAAAAATATAACTAGATCACTTACGTGTGTGTGTGTGTGTGATCAAGAAACTCAAGTGACTCCTCATATTTAAGCTAATATAATTGTCTTCATACTTTAATTTACATATTACCTAGTTACTTAAACTATAGCCAACATTGTGATGTACAAAACAAGACCACAGAAAAATCTTTATGTAGTCAAAAACATATAGCAAGCTTTCATTTGATAATAGACCAAAAGACACATGAATCAGTATCCTCAGTTCTGTTCCAACTGTTGACTTCATTTGCTTTTGAGCCTATTACCTAATTAAATTTGCCCAATATTTTGTAAGATGAACTCTGACCTTTGTTTCAAAAAAACACATTTCAAATAATGACAAACTGATTAAGTCACTATGTTAGCAAGTGTCACATTAAGCTTTAAGATGAATCATGATTTGTGGATAATTAAATAAATTTGAAGATTCAATTACCCTGAAGAACTGAAAATTCTGATTTATCACATTGATTCAAATGAGGGAGGATAGTCACCTGAATTTGATACTGTATATGGGGTAGGGCAAATATCCTTGTTATCAAGTCACTCAGAAGATCAATCTTAAAGGACTTGTAAGTCCTACCATGTAAATTAAAACCTGCACAGGATGAAAAGAAAATTGACAAGGGAGAAGCCAAGCTCCTTCTCCTGCCTTAGCTGCTGTGACATGAAAGTTTAGATAAGTAATTGTGCATTTACTTAGTCTAAGCCATTGTGTTAAACTATGTCTGAAATTCCTTAATTAATTTGCACAAGACAGGAGGTACAATGTTGCTACTTCATGAACTGGTATGATGGAATCTAATTTTCCCCCAGGGTCTCATAAAAGATAAGTAATACTGGTGGAATTTCAGTTCCACCGTGTGTGTCCATAAAGTATGCTCTTCTAATGTGTTGATATTCTTACGTGAGAAGAGAAGTATAGTGGTGCAATGGAAGAGAGAGTTCCTGATGCACATTAGCACTGAAAAAAGTCAGGCGAGGTGCATACCTGATCTTATTGCAGTAATTCAGGTGAGCGACAGGACATTTGTAATGTACACATAAGTTCTACTCGTTGAAGATAGTCTCTATTCCTACTATCACATCAAGTACACTACAAACCATGGGTGGTCAGTTTAGGTTTTGTGAGACTTGTGACAGATCTAATACTCTATTCTTTCATTTTATAAATATGTATGTACCCTGATGCCATCAACACATCATCAAAAACTCAATTGTTCTACAACCAGGGCATTTTTACTGACTAACTTCCTTGTTAAAGGGGGATAAATATACTCACTGCCTGTCTGGTAGACATGTAACTTCTCATAATACTTTGATGGCATTGTCTGTCTACTGGAATACAGAGGCAATTGTTTCCTTTTTTCCTTTGTGATATTGTTGTTTCTGATTGTATTTTTGTCACATGTGTATCCTAATGAAAAAGATTATTAAAAGATGACTGATGGATAAAAAACATTATATAGAAAGCCAAAAAAGAGCCCTGGAGGAAGGTATAAAATTTTAAAAATCATTAGTGTACACTCAATGGAAGATGGATGGTTTTTGGCACACTGAAGTGATAAAACTTAAGGACAAGGGCAAGAATGAGAAGAGAAGATACAGAATATACTACTTCCAAGACTAATACAGACTAAATACCAGAGACTAGTTTGCTACTGGAGAAGCCTAATTTACACATGGACCAAGTGCCTCCTACAGCAAGCAAGCTGACACTATGGGGATATCACCCATGTCTATAAATGCAAGTGCTGTTCTGAGAATGAATTTAGACATCTTGAGTCCATGCCTGTACTATCAGAGAGACACAGAAGATCATGCCTGAACCCCCCATAGTAGATTGTTTCTTTCACTCCAAGAAGTTGGACCAGCAATTATATCAGGATGCTAACAGAACAGTTGATAAAGAAGGAAACATATCTCAGAAGAGATGGGTTGCAGAATTCAGAGCTGATCTATCTGAGTATAAATATGATTTTACCCAAGATGCAAATGTCTTTATTCTGCTATCTTTGATACATCACAAAATTTCAGTGTTATACCACTTGAATGGTACCATATTTTCTACAACAGTGATACAGGATACAGTCAATAAGAGAGCAAAATATCCTCAAGAAGACAAGGTGAGGCTTTACATGAGAAGCCTGAAAATCTGGATTTAAGTCTGAGTCCTAAGCTCACATTTCACCATGTGAGGCTCAGATGGCTGCAACTATGCTATGCTGTTAGTGCAGAGAAAAAGATAAGAGCTGCCACAACCTGCATACAACCTTGGCCTCTACAAGAAGTGCCAAATGAAAATTTGCAAAACACACATAGGAAGGGTTATTCTTTGTCATATAATCCTAGCGGCAACATTTTAAAATTTATATAACGGTTTTTGATGACAGACTTAAATTTTTTTATAACTAATCAGCTACTATTCCAAGAAAGAAATCACTTGCAGTTTTCATGAGGGGAAATATCAATGTATAATAAGTTTCCTGTTTTCATTATTTTGCTCATGGAATGGAGACATTTTCCTATGGAAACATGTTTCAAAACAAATGCAGTATGCCAATAAGTTTGTTTAACAAGAAACCTGTTTATTGTAGAAGAAAATGAAGTTCAGAGGTAGTCCTGACATGTACAACATATCATAGCTCCCAACTTGCTTTAAGAGTATTCCATTTTTAATGTCCCCATGCTAAAATGAATGGCAAAATTCCAAAGGTTGCTTTGAGCTAATACATTTAGTGCAATTAGACTGTACATAGCTTTTCACAGCAGCAAAGCAGAAGGACTCACTGCGTCCTAAGAACATGCAACAGGCTGAAACACTGGCAAGATATTCTAAATAGAAAGTTAGTGTCATCTCAGCATGTATGTGGAAATGGCATTTAAACAAAATGATTTGAGGAATAACCAGGTTATCCATGTCTGTGGGACAAATGTTCAAGCGGACTAGACAGCTCACATTTCAGTGTGTCATCTTCTTGAGATTCTCTAGCTCTTTAAAATATGTTCATGGCTCCCTCAACTAAAATGCTCCAGCCACAGGGGAGAAAACTCAGCCCTAGTGGACTCTGAGTGTACGTTTGGATCTCTCCTGTTTCCAGTGTGGAACAAAGCAGTTGACCTTGCAGCCATGCTTCGCAAGAGTGATCTCACAGACTTTACACCTATTACCTCATGAGTTTTTCTGCTTTTCGGGCATCCATGTTTTCCTTTGTCTTCTCTACATATAATGTTAACTCTAATGGTCCCTCAAGCTTCTAACCTCAAGAGAACATGCATTTCTCTTACAATGATGTTTTGTCAGTCATAATCATGAATCAAATTTGACATGTCATATCTTCTAGAAGTGCTTTCTATTTCCTTCTCAGTTAGATGATTATTTTTCTCTCTTCTTTAACCCCCATTCTTTGTTGTCCTAATTATGCCACGTATTTCACTTGCCTCTGGCAATAGTAACTGAACAACTTGACTTATGCATTTAAGTCAAGAGAGACTGCTGTCTGATGTGAGAACACTCATCCAAAGTAACAAGCTATACTGTTTTGTAACTCTTAAACAAAGACAAGGTTTTAAACCAAAGAGTCCTTAAAAACCAGAAAACCAAAACTTACAGTCCTAAAACAAATTCATTAAATGAGAATGAAATAGGAACTAAAGTTACATCTTTACAAGTAACTATTTAAGTTTGATTATCAGCTTCTCAGCTCCCAGTTTCAAATTTTCTCACCTTCTGCTCACTCTGTGCTAATAATAATTCTTTTCTTACTGAGCACAGTAAGAAAAAAGCACAATCCACAGCAAATTTTCACGGGATGCTCCGACCGGAACTACAAGATTACCCACCTAGGAGTACATCCCAGCCTTTACTTCAGTGTTTTGTGTAGAAACAGCTGTGATGCTGAGATGTATCTTGTGTCCTTATGTCAGATCAGAACTATTGTCCCATTCATAATCCACACACCCAAAAAGAGCTGGACCTGCATCAGGAGGCACAGGTGAACCAGCCCCATGGCTGAGAGGGGAGAGCTGGCCTGTCACTCATCTGGTGTGAGGTAGTGAGGTCACAAGAGGGTTTCTCCCCTCTACCCCCTCTGTCTCCTGTAGTAGCCAGGAGAGCTGACCCTGGGGTCATGAAAGCAAAACAGCTAACCCTGTACTCTGGAGAGCTAGCCCCCCACCTTGCCTGGACAAAAATGTGGAGCTGGCACTGATGGCAAAGGCACAGTGAGTAGGCCCTGAGGATGTGAGAGAGGGAGAGTTGACCCAGTCCCTTACAGGCTGAGGCACTTAGGAGAGTGGGCCGTGTGCATTGACTGGGCAGCACAGTGGAGCTGGCTTTGAAGGCACTGATGAGAGCGAGCCAGCGTTAAAGCATAAGAGCTTACCTTACCTCCTGCATTTGGGCTAGAGTTGAGTGTCCTAGCTGGAACACGGTTGGAGAGCCACCCTGCTGGTCTGGATAAGAGACAGCTGGTGGACTGACCAGCTCAGTTACCACTTAGGCCTAGATCCAGGACTCAGAATTGGCCACCTCCAAATCTGTACCCTCTGTGAATGGTTGGGACACATGAAAGGGTCAATCCTGTTGTTCCAAAGCTATAGGATCTCCATGACACAGGGCAACAACAGAATAGCCGGGAGGAGTCCCCACGAAGACCCGATATTGATGTCACAGAAGCCAAAGATCTTGAACCAGAGCAATAAGTCATTGCAGTAAACATTTGCAAGTGAAGATGTGTGGACAGTGGGATATACTGTGGGACACACCCTGACACACTGCAGCTTCTATGATGAGATATTTGCCATGCTTTGTTGTTGTTGTTGTTGTTGTTGTTGTTGTTGTTGTTGCTGCTGCTGCTGCTGCTGGGGGAGGTTCCTAGGGCAAAGGGCAGATATGAGGGGATAGAAAAATGAGTGGGACTGGGTTGCATGATAAATAATTGCATGATCAATTGATTACAAATAATCTATACAAACGGTTTTGGTTTTGTGTTTGATTGTTTGTTTTTGTAACATTTATTATTAGGCCTGGGCACATTCATTTCCCAGTATGGGTAGCCTCCAAGGATGATGTGATCCTTCAGGCCAAGATGTGGACAGCTTACAGAGGGCAAAGTGGGCTGTTGCCCTGCAGTGCCATGTGTCGGCTCTGCTGCCCTGTGGCAGCGAGGCTAAACAGAGCCTGACTCCCTTTTCTTCTCTCTAGGAAGGCCCTTCTGTCTACTTTTCTATATAGGAAATGTTGCAAATTCCCAAGGTTTGATTGCATCTCTATATAAGAATTAAAAACATTTGCATTTGAAAACAAAAAGAATCACCAATTTCTCTCTTTTCATACTCCCCTGCCATCATGGATGAATATGCTGAAATATCTCCTATTTTAAAGACAGAAGCAATGTAAGGAAAGTCCCCTAATACATATATGTAAGTAAGGTTTATCACAGGAATTGACTTACACCATCATTAGGCCAAGAATTGAGAAACAGGACTGCTGGTAAATGATAATAATAATAATAATAATAATAATAATAATAATAATAATAATAATATAATAACAATAATATTAACAATTTGGAGTTAAAGCTTAAGACTCTAGAATGCTATAAATGCAGTTGTCAGTCCAAGAGTGAAGGTCTGAAACCATAGAGGAAGAAACTAGAAGTAGGAGTGAGGTCCAGTTACTAATGTCCAAAAACACCTGAGAACAACTAACACTCATGCCCAATGCTATCTCAGCAGCAGCCAGGTTCTCCAGCTCACAAGTAGGAAACAAAATCACCCACTGTTTTGCTCCATTGACACCCTCACAATAACTTGCATACATCAGCAAAGAGAAATGTTTTTATTTATTTTTTTTTAATTTTTTTTACACTCCAGATTTTATTTCCCTCCCAGTCCACCCTCCAACTGTTCCACATCCCATACCTCCTCCTCAAACCCCTCTCTCCACAAAGATGTCCCCACACCCCAAACCCCATACCACCAGACCTCTAAACTCCCTAGGGACTCCAGTCTTTTGAGGGTTAGGTGCATCTTCTCTGACTGAACCCAGACCCAGCAGTCCTCTGCTGTATATGTGTTGGGGACCTCATATCAACTGGTGTATGCTGCCTGGCTGGTAGTCCAGTGTTTGAGAGATCTCAGGGGTCCAGGTCAATTGAGATTGCTAGTCCTTCTACAGGGTTGCCCTCCTCAGCTTCTTCCAGCTTTTCCCTAATTCAACCATGGGGCTGGAAAATGGCTCAGCGGTTAAGAGAACTGACTGCTCTTCCAAAAGTCCTAAGTTCAATCCCCAGCGCTTACAGCCATCTGTAATGTGATCCAACAAGACAGTGACAGTGTACTCACATACATACATACATACATACATACATATATACATACGAGAAATATTCTTTATCCAGTCTTCCAATTTAAATGCCAAACTGTTCCGTGAGCAAGCCTGAGTTACGGTCTCATGAGGTTAATGGTACGTAGGGGAATGTTACTTTATCCATTATTTGGCCTCATTTAGTCTAGTCAAGATGACACACAAAACAAGCCATCACCATGCTCTCACTAATTTCTCTTTTTACTTTAAAAATAAATTTACTCTAGTATATTTCCCCTGTCTTATTCCCATTTTCCCACCAACTCCCTTTATTTCAGCTTTACGCCACACCTCATAGAAATAGCTTGCCCCAGGGTGATAATCAGGCCGTTTTGTTAAATGTAATCATTAAATGAGATTCTCACAGATTTTTATTTGTTTATTTTTTGTTTGGTAGGTTTTTTTGTTCCGTTTTTTAATGTATTACAGTGTTTGTACAGTTGAACTATGCGCCGGTGGGTTTTAGAACTATGATATGGGGTAAGCTGGGTCCCATAAAGGCTGGTTTTCTGAAGAGAGTGAGTCTTAGAAGGATCCCAGGGCAACAATTTATAAGAAAAAGCTTCATCCTGACAGCTAAGGAGAGCAAGTGTCATAGGCTGTAAGCTCAGTTATGTTGCTCCACTTCATGAAACCTCAACAGCAGCAGCAACAGACACTAACCTTGTCTCTCTAACTTGAAGCTGACTTTGATCTTATCCACATTTCCAGCCATAAGATTCTCAGAGATGTCAAAATAGTGCACACAATCAAGAAATCTAAATCAGTACTTTCTTTCTCTAGTGATTAGAAGAGCAGAGGGTGAGTGGTTTTCTTAAGCACAACCTAAAGCCCAAATCTCCAACCACCTCTTAACCATTTCCCACTCCTGGTATGTGACGTCTGCCTCCCTAGCTCCTTGTATTCTCCTGAGGTCTTTCTTGTTTTGTTTTATTTTGTTTGTTTGTTTGTTTGTTGTTTTTTTATATTTCAATTGATACAGTTTTGTGTAACTACAGTTTTGTGTAACTATTCCATCCATAGGAACAAGAATATTGGTACTGAGTTTTTAATTTGTATCATCTTTATCAGGTTTTTATATTAAAGGTAAATACAGATAATAGAAAAAATTTGGCATTTCATATCAGTGTTACAATGGGAGGGTCAGAATTGATACTAAGAATTAGATAATGTGTAAAGAAATTTTCTTTACCAATGTGACTGCTCTGGCAAAGGACCACATCCAAAGAACTTCTAGGTCTATATGATTTGGCCAGAATACAGACATGTCCTAGATTACAGTCTGATCTGGATGGAATACAAACACACCCTTCATGCGCACCTTTAATCCCTAGCAATGTAGGTTGGGATTGGTTTGCAGGAAGAAGTAGTTATATCTGGAAGTAACATCTAATTAAGAGGCAGAAAAAGTAATGAATCAGAAAGATTTGACAAAATGAGTCAGAGATCTGATATGCCCAACTCAAAGAAGAACAGCACAGGAAAGAGAGGCTACTAAAGAGTAGAGAGAGAAAGAAAAGAAGTGAATGTGGTGTGTGGGGGGGTGTATGTGTGTGTGTATGTGTGGTGGTTTTACCAGGACAGTCTTACAGAGACAGGTAGCAGAGAGAACAAGCTAGACAAAGGAAAAGAGAATGAGAAAGAGCCAAAAGGTTAGAACATAATGCCAAAACTAGTATGAGGCCAAGCAGAGTAATTCAACCTGAGAGAAGCCAGATTGAATCAGTCAGCATGGAAAATTGGATTGTACAAAGGCTAGAATTATCTAGGCCGAGGCCTAGGGATAGTTTGAGCAGAGAAAAACATGTTCTAGTCTCAGCCCAAACCATGTACTCACAAAGCCTTGAGTATAGTTCACATCTCATCCCATCTCAAAGGAAATAACATTAATATTTACAGTAAAACTTTTCCAGTAATTGTTATTTACAATAACATGTTTTCAGAATGTTCTACCTGAAAATTCCAACCACATTAACTCTTACTTGAAACCATTTTTTAATCACAATTGTAAGTTTTCCCAACCTTCCCTCATCCTCCTATGAAGATAAAACAAGACTCACTTACATTAGCACAGCCAGGTTGATCGGCACCCATTTTTTCCACTCACTCCCCTTTGCTATGTGAAACGCTCAGAGCTATGAACCTGGTCCTCAAAATTACTTGAAAGAATTAATTAATGAAGATTTAATGATAACTTTCATTGTTGTACTTTCAAAGACTCCCCAACATCTGTGGGAATCAAAAATTCAAAAACAAGTTTTCTTTACTTTTTTTAAAGTATTTATACTAGAAAAAAATAGTAAAAAAAAAAAAAAAAAAAAAAAAAAAAGGTTTCTATGTTGGCTTTGGCAAATCATGACACTGAATGGACCAGTGATCTTTCCTGTGAAGAAATACTGCTCTCAATTATATAAAAATATACTTCACTAACCCAACATGGAACACTGCACCACAAAAATAAATTTTATCAAATACTCCTCACATTTGAGATGACTCATGCTTTACAATGCACAACAACGTAATCATCCCAAAGAAAAAGAAATTTTTTTGTATAATTAAAATCACCATTCCCTGAGTTTTCTCTTATACGTCTTTACATAGATAGATACAATTACATGAGAAAATGTAGTTTTAATTTTCTGTGCAAATAAAGTGGGAAATATTGATATGAAGGCTTTAGGAATTGCTCCCCAAAGACATCCTCAATCACTGAATACAATCCAAGTGTAATTCACTTTAGGACATGCTAAGAAAATGTTATTAACCACTTAGATATTACACCCTAGCATGCCTTCAATCATGTTCCTACTTTATTTTATATGATTAGGATAAAACTTGTTATAATCTCATCCAAGAGTTGGAGAAAAAGACATGAATTTTTCATACATATTCTGAGACAAATTTTAATGCAAATACACTTTTCTTGGCATTGAGATGCACTTATATCCTTGATTTGCAATGCCTTTGAGATAGCAGCCAGGTCAGCTGAGATTTTGATTATCTGTTTTTTAAAAAAACAATGATTTAGAAATATATATTCAATTAATTTCTTTATCAAGATGAATTGAGAATATGTATTCTTTTGTTTTAATGTTTGAACGTTTCTTATTATTTATATAATGAATTTGACTCACTTTCACATATCTTCTTTCCCCATTCTTATACCCTCACTTTCTTGCTGGAACTGTTCTCAATAAGTCCCTCTCCTACTGCCAGCAAAGTGATCAGCTCGATATCATTCCCTCCAAGACTCAAGAAGCATCATGGAAAAGATGGCAAAAAATTTATAAGAACTGGCAAAATTTGCAAAATGATATCCTCAGCTGGTAACATAGCCAGTGCTCACACAAACTTACTGCTATGCTTATCTGCACAAGACATGTCTGAGGGTATACTTAA